>JAMKCH010080339.1:0-17085 GCA_023653785.1 Ophioderma brevispina | reverse complement strand
GAAGAAGAATTGTTCACTATTGTACGACAGTCTGAGAGAGAGACGCCCACGGACCGCTGACGTCAACACATACACGAACAAACTCCATGCAGGGCTGTCAAAAGCCAGAGTACGGCAAAACTCAAAAAATCGATTGTCTTGCCTGCCCCTCCTGACTCATGTACTAATCTAATAAAGAGGTTTAGAGTAGACCTTACTTGTCATTGTTTTATATTTCTTTTTCAGTCCAGTAAAAAATGAGTTTTCACGTGCCCGATTGAAGATTTTCAAAGTTTTTTATTTGTAAACTTTAATAATTTAATTGCTCTGGAAAAAAGAAACGTACCGAGTTGCTCATTTGGCAAATAAAGCAAAAAATCGTTTGAAATATGGAAAGAAGGAAAAATGGAGAGGAAAAAAGGAAAGGAAAAAACCTACGTCCATGTGGGGCTCGAACCCAGTCACCCACGACCTTATGCTATGATTAAATGTCCCATGCTCTACCGACTGAGCTAGCCGGGCTTACGACGGTCGGTGTTAATACAAGCATCGTCTTATTTTTTGTCTCTGCAATTTATTACTATTAGAATTACTATAAGCATAGGAAATTCCAACAAATAATGAAGTGCCTCAACTGCTATTTTTAAGTTTACATCATTTATCTTCGCATAAGTAAATTATAATGGGTGTTTCGTAAATTAGGGTACCAATAGACTTTGCAGTATTCAATTTACCACCTGCACGCCTGCACTATGCCAGGCGACATTGATTCGTGCAGGTATCTCAAACGAAAACCCTGCACAAGTGCATGTAAAATGTAGGCCCAAAATTAGATCGTGGGACCTGAAAAATACCTATAAAATTGATATAAAATAGGATAATGGACTAATGTAAATATTCCTTACGAAATGAATGCCGATTTTTACTTTTTATCTGTAAAAAATGATGATTAGTTTCACTGCACAAAATTAAAAAACCGGTAGATCGACGAACATTGCAATCCAAACACATCACAATCGTGTTTGTGTACTCTCAAGAGGGCCATCTCTCTCTTGAAAGCGAGCATGCGTAAGTGCTCTCGGGGAATCCCAGGTCAATATTACACCATTTTCTAGTCTCAATTCAGACTGCTCCACTTTGTCTAGTGTAGTCGTAGAGCTAAGCGAGGCCGCAGTGCTGTGCAGGCATCTAGTAGTCATGATAAAATTATTGCCTAAGAGGGGTATATGCAATGAAGACAATTGGATTGGAGACCGCCACACCGCCAGTGCTCGGAATTAGCAAATTGACCTGGCATGGGAAATTAACGATTATAGTTAATTACATTACAATAGATACTAGGCCTATAGGGGAAAAACAACAGCAGACATGCAAACGATATAAGATGTTTTAGATTTGCAAAACAAGCGAAAAGAGATGTTTAAAGGTCCCCCCCATGGCTCAATCGCTTATAGCCTCGTCACCAGAAGCCCCAGATTTTACCGGGAAGTGTACACATTTTGGTATCAGAAGAAAGCTACTATTTTTTCTCATTTACCGTGAAATCTTAGAGCCAAAGGAGTTTTGTTTGGAAGTTTATGAGTGAAATGTGGACAATTTTGGGCGATCAATATTACAATATACACAGCACTATGTGGGGCTTAGGCTTACAAATCACGTTTTTAGCTCTCGATCACTTCAAAACGGATGAAAATCAGCGCGAACTTACAGATGGGGTTTTGGGTTGAAGGTTCAATCTATCAAGACTTCATATCCTTAAATCGGGGCCATCCACCTTTAAAAAACATTATATTGTAAAAGGGATATTAAAGTCTGAATCAGAGATTTCGAAATATTACTTTTTTGTTGTTAATGTAATAATGAAAAAAGTAGAATTAGAACTAAAGATTTAACCTAAAAAGACACAATCCGAAAATTTAGATGATCGGATTTTTCGTTTTTGATTGCAGTTTAAACATTTAGTGTAGATTACGTCCCATATGATACCTTGTATAACAAAAAATTCCGGATCCGGAATTTTATAACAAAGTTGTGATTTGCTATATGAAGGAATCGATTTGAGCTTACAATTCACACAGTGACTAGGATATGGACAAGCATTAGGTACATGCATAATAAACACGATTTTTTGGAAATGAGGGCGCCCTCCTCAGGGGGGAAAATTCTCTGAGTCGGCCTTCCTTCTTAAGGCTTTTCACACTGAACTGGTGATCGATCCACTTTTGCGACCTCGATCGATTTATCTGTAGACTCAAAACCAGCCACAATTCATTTTTTTATAATACTTTGCAAACTCTGACAAACATACCGTGGTTGTGCTTCCTCAAATAACAGCACACGTTCGTTCACTAATGCAAGTTACGTAAGAGTATATCCGCATGTTGAATTTCCTTACTTAGCCCGTTCAAGTTCCCGAGCGGGGAAAACTCACATTTCTGTGCGGAACACAAACCAAGGTGGACAAATAATACACTTAAAAGATGGGTTATACCTCAGCATTAAAAAAATGTTCGACAACCACTGCCGTAAATGCCCTAAAAAGAAGTATTCGTGAGAGTAGCAGCGCATTAAATACTTCCTTTGGAAAACTTTTACAGTGTAACTAAGGCGCTATTGAGCACATGTGCGTATAGTATTCAGGAAAACGACCCTGCACTGTCTTCACAAAAGGCGATCCGATCGCAAAAGTCGATCGATCACCAGCTCAGTGTGGAAAGCCTTATTATTCCATAGATAGTGAGTTCTAGAAATAGCAATGTGGTGGTTGCAATAGAAATAGGCCCTACACAAGATTCACCAAGGCCTGTGGTGTGATTCAGTCATCAGTTCAGTGCTTGTCTTAGAAAGTCCAATGAAAATAGCATGTGTGAGCCTCACAATTACGAAAGTGGTGTTATTGATCGAAATCAATGTTTAGAATCCCATTGAATAAAATGGACGCAGAAGACACTCTTCTCATTGGAAACTCTAAATTCAAGTGGGGGATCTATATCTGGGGAATCATTGACGAAGACAAGTTTAGGCGGACAAGACATGTAGGGTAACGTTCTTAGTTAAAAATGCTAATAAATGATGGTAAATTGTTGCAGGTTGCTTCAATTTTGTGCAGGTAGGTTTTTCTATGTTACCTGCACAAGTGCAGGTAAACTTTTTCTGTAAATCGAACAATGAGACTTTGGTGACTCATACAGGAATCTGCTTACTTCAATCCGATGTTGATGTAACAAAGTGCATTGTCTGTAGGCAGTGCAGAAACCTCCATAAATATATTTCCACATAAAATAGATCAGTTCGATCACCCTGTATGAGGACACCCCCCAAGTGACGTCATACCCCCAATCTTTCCTCTTTTCGTCTTGGGTTCGACAAGCGCGGTAACGTTAAGTATTCAGCTCCGTCAATTGTAGAATTTTTGGTCCGATTTAGATACTAGTGTAGTCCTGCCCTTGTGTAAATATGTTAAATGTCATTATTAAGGTCCTGGGGCTGTATTTTTGGCATTTTCTGTGCGAAGCGGGTATTGAAGGCTTATACCTGACTTTGCGTCGGGTTGGTCAACATACAACCGCATAATTTCACACCCAAGACTGACTAGCGTAGGGCGTGCACTTGCCGCCACGTTCATATCGATAGTCTTATTCCCACGACTATCTTTATGTGTTAGGTATATTTATATATATTTTTACGTGTATATATGTGATTACAATGTTTGTGAGAATGGTAATTTGGGAAATGGACCGACAAGCCTTTGGTTCGATTCAAGATGGCGTACGTTTGTGTTACATTGTATAATATGCACGACATTACTTCACAATGAGCGTTACACTGGTGGGGTTTTTACTACTAGTTTCCTTACTGCCTTCTGCAGCCCTTATGTCAACGCGAGGTATGGCCTTGATTAAAGGAGTTGTATGTCGGATGTTGGAAATGCTTTTTATTAAATTTTCTATCCAAAACTTAGTAAATTTGTATTCGGGGTATCCCCGCTTTGGTGCTTGCTCAGGCGGTTTGTTCCCTTTATAGGCCGGGGCTGTACGTGACTTGTTCGACCGAGGCGCCGTCACGGGACCACAACCATGCTGCTGATGCCCGCTGGTATCCTACTCCGGGCGCGAATAGGTGCGCCGTGCGTTTCGGTCTCTGGTATTGCACCAGGTTCGCTCTGGAGTTGGACCGGGGGATATCCTTGGGTTTTCGTCCCTCGATAACTTGGACGGTAGGGATCTTGACCGGTAATGAGCGGGAGCTCCCGCTGATGTAAGCGGAGGGTCACCCGTTAACACAGGCTTTGGGTATGGTGTCGTGTCAGTCGCACGCGCCTCAGGGGTGCGTTTGAATGATAGGATACTGGGCGCCGGGGGTAGCCGTATCTTCGGTACCCATCCGATCACAATACACCGCTTATTGTAGTATCACAATCGCCGTTACAGGGAGTTCCTCCGCTGCTGTAAGCGCGGGGCTGTCAAATCCGCCGTTAGAGGGTTCACACCCGCCCGGTGGCGTGTCAGTCGCCCGTTTGCACAGGGGTCGTATAGACTGGCTGGATATTATGCGTGTTGTCACCGTTTGCGGTACCCTAACGATTACGGAGATCACCTTTATGGTGTCCACCGTCACCTAGGGTGGTTGTGTCCTATAATGGGTCCGCTAAACGGCGACACTGCCCCCGGGCAGCGTCTCTACGGGTGGCGGTTCCCGCTGCTAGCACCAAGTGCTTCAGCGAAAATTCCACCGGCGACGTCGGGGCCCGTCTTCCTCCTATCGAATAGGGCGATTTACGGGGCTTTTACTGCGCTGGTCTCGATGCATTTTGCCTTCATCCTCACAGGGGTGGTGATGTCGGATGCGGGCGCTTGACCCGGGCGAATCTCGGTGCTGGTCCATGGGCTGTAATCCCGGATTAGACCAACCAAAGGACCATTCCTGAGGGATTGGCCGGTCGATTTTCGGAGACAATACCCAGTCTGCGTGGCGGGTTGTTGTTTTTCTTCAGCGATATTGGTCCACGCTTCGGCCTGTTTTAGTTAGGGCGATTACCTGGCTCAAGTACGCTGGCCTCCACGATTACGCCGTCGCTCCCCGGGGGAGAGTTCTGGCGCAGGAGTGTTTGGCATTTTCAGCGAGGCGGGGGGGGCTGGCGCTATTGAGTCGGCCGGCCCCTGCCTTCGCTGGTCACCCCCGGTTGGCCTCAATCACTTCGGGGATTTTAGCGGTGGATGAGCCGTCTCGAACGAACCCTCGTGTGGATGGGGTTGCTAACTTTCTCAGTAGAAATAATGTTACAAAGGGACGTTTGTCACGGGGGTTAGGTTCGAGGGTGAGATTGGCGGGGGTGTTTTAGCTACCATACGGCATTGTCCGTTCTTTACGGGTGTTTTGTTGGCCTTTACTGCTCTGGTCTCCACCTGATGGGCCCCGGTCCTGACAGCAGGGATTTCGGCTGAGGAGGTATCATTTCGTTTTCCATGTGTGATGTCGGTCCCCATTGCTAAACCTCTCAGGGGGATATTTTTAGCGATACAATAGACATCATCTCAGGATTACGAAATCATACGCGAGGACAATTGCCATATCCACAGGAGTTGAATACTATTCTTTAGGGATCAACGGGGCTATGTAAACGGGGCACTGACTCTGTAGGCTTGCTGCCTGTTGGGGATCCAGTCGCGCCCCAATCTCTCGCCGCGGCCAGTATACCCGCCTTGAATGCCGTGAAGCCGCGATCGCTTGGATTGGATGGCGGGAAACACAGGGGGGGGTGCCGCACGGGAATGCCCATTCATGCCGTTAGTAACGGGCGGCTGGGGTGGCCAACTAGGTTGGTCTGCCTCTCCCGCTAGAGTTGGCTAGCGTCGTTTTGCTACGTGTCGTCGGGGTCAACCCTGGTTTTCCTTCGATCATCTTAAAACGGGTTGATGTCGGTGTTACCTCTCTGTCATATGTCAACACGGTATACTGACTCCCTTCTTACCTCCAGCTCCAGTACCATTGACAATCGGTCATCGGCGCTGGAGTATGCTGTAAGGTTACAATTTGGAAGATTGTCTTAGTATTATGCAGTATTACACCTCGTTTGTCACCTGTCTCGGGGAGCGCGGTGTAGGCGGACGGTGCGTGATGACTAACTTTGCGGCACACCGTGGTATTCTTGTTATTTTTATTACTGTTCAGTGTCCGTTCATGTACTGGCCATTTTTAATACATAATTACGCGCATCTACAGATAGGCAAGTACATCCACGGGGCTTTTGCCTAATACCGTTATTTCTGTTTCTTCGCGGGGTAGGTGCTTGACGGTAACTGTTGGGTAGGTCTTCGCCCTTAATCGCCTCAATCCCTTACGGGATTCGGGCGATGGGAGCATCGTTTTATCTACCGAGGATACGGCGCTGTGTTAAGCCGTGTCGATTTGTTACACTAGGACAATCATGTGGGTGTGATGATTCGTTGCCGGGAACGGAACCCTTCGCCGGGACTGTGCCACCCACTTCTGGGGGTCGTCCTCTGCTGCCCTGGGCGGCGATTGCTCGCCAAGCGTTCCCCGGGACAGCAGGCGTCGGAGTATTCCTACCACACCGGACGCTCGGGGCATTAGCTTCCCCTTCACTGGTGGTGCGGCTCCCGTAGCTGCATGGGTGGCGTCATATCCTTTTAGGATGCCTACCCTTTTTTGAATTCAACTTCCTTTACGTTGTCTCTCCGGTGTGGGAATCGACTTCATCCATTCAATCGGTTTCTTCGGGCCCGCGGCTACGTCTTTCAGTAAGCGTTTGCGCCTTTAGATAGTCGCACGGTTGTCTTCCGAGATCAGACCCCTCCTGGGTCCGCGAGTTTGGATGCGGTGTTTTTAATTCCAAACTAAACACAACGACAACCGATGCTTTGAGGCCCAGCCCTAGGGGTTGTGCAACCGGTTTGGGATTGTTGTCTCTCCACCCCTCCCCCTTTCCCGGGCGCCCCCGTGGTCGCGTACGGGTATTATCCTGCTACTCCGTCGGATTCCTTTGGTTCGGTCTTTTGTTAGGACTAAAAATTGGAATCACTATTGCTATGGCTTTGAATCATGTCGATGCGCTTTGGATTCAATTCCTTTAGCAATAAAGGCAGGTTGTCTTTCGCGGCGTTTCACGACGATATGTAATCAGTATTTTCCGGTACGTGGAGCTGGCTCTGCGTCCTTCACGTTTTTACGCTGTATTCATTAATTCGGATCGTTGGTTGAATCGATTCGGATATTCGTTCGCCCCTTTTGGCGATGTATACCGTTGATGGATACGAATGGCGATATTTCGTCAGTAGCCTAAATGTGTTTATTCCCCCCCCTTTCCCCCGTTGTGTCGGATTCCGCCGGTTTATGCCATATTCATCGCTTCTGATTCGCTTCGATCGAAGTTTGGGTATCCGCTCGCCATCTGGGCGAGATACCCTTAGATAAATGTTATTAGACGATTAATTTGTCTTTTTGGCTTAAAAGTTCTGTCGTGGAAAAGACTCGGCCATGTCTACCGCCCCTGCTATACTTCTATTCCGGAAGTGTGCAGGATGCGGTCGGCTCTTTAATCCTACTAAGAGTTGCCGGCACGCGCCGCGAGGCTCTCGCTCGTTAGGATTTGTGCCCGAAAAAATTTCACCACTCCCCCCCCTCCCGCGGGGGTCTCCTTACCTTCTCCGCCTATAGCAGGGATTTCAGGCTCATATAGGCAATTCAACGGCCGCCGCGGCGGTCTTTGGTTGCCTTTATTTTTGAATGAAAGGTGCAACCTATCAATCTCTCTGCATGGGGATGGGAGTGATTGGGTTGATAATGAGTCTTTGCATGTTCAAATGACTGGGCCTTCCATTCTTTTTACTCACTTGATGCTTTTCCATAATTATATATTGTTGAAAGGGGGTATCACTCCAATCTATCTATGTCTGGATTGTTTTGCTCTGATCATGGAGTGTGATTGTGATTATACTATTCACTATTCTATTATTTCTCCTCTATGTTCGGACCTTGATAATTAGTCTTCCAGCCAGATGCAGAGTTTCTGTACATGGTGGGATCAGAATATTATTTTATCATATACCTTTCAGGTGTATATATAGTAATAGTTCCACTCTTGGTCTGCCATCGTGCTGCAGGACTGGAAATTTTTCTAATTACAATCCTCTCAGCCTTTTTCTTATAAGTGACTGAGAATTCTTTGGGTGTCCTTGGCTGGTTTCGTTTTCACAGTATTCTTATTCTGTGATTGTTCCGCTGCTGGATATGATGAGTTTGACCTAGGGCCAAAACGGGGATTACTCTTTATCCTTGGAAAGCACATCCTATTTGCACTTAGCAGATATGTTTTGCTCTAAGGTCCAGCTGGTAGATCTTATCCCCACTTAGGGTTTTTCCTCTTGTTATGCCTAATTGGATTCCCCATTCGCCAGGTTGCTTCCCCCTCGTCATTCGTCTGATAGGGGAAATGTGTTGGGGCTTAGGCCTTCGGATTGGCCACTGCCCTTCTTACTCGGCGATATTTCCTGAGACTTTAGAGTTTTCGGAAATTTGTTAGATTCTCTTACCGCTACTGGCTGCCTCAATCAGTTGTTTAGGTAGGCCATGGAGTAAAATGTTGGAGCTGGTTATGTTGATCGGGTACTCTCTCCAACAGTTTTTTATGGCTGAGAATGCTTTGTCAGCACCCGTTCAAACGTTTACTGGTCAGTCGTTTGAGGTGGTCACGTTTCAGGGCGACATCGAGTAGTCCTTTTGGGCTTTTTTCATTCACGATGGAATAGGCATATATGACTAGTGTGATGTTCCCCCGGAATGGGGTCAATCTTCTGGTTGGCCTGTTTCCATTCTGGTGGAGATACCTGATACACTTGGGGTTGCTGTACTATACTGAAGCTCACTCACACGGGGTAGGATTCGGTCCAGAGATGTTGAATCGGAGGGGCTTATGTCGCCTCGCAAGATTCTTCCTCTTGTTCCGCTCCTCGCACGCGCCTTGGCCTTGGGGCTCAAGTGAGTGGGATATGTGGGCTGGTGCATAGGTAACAGTTGATGACACAAGTCTTCCTGTCCTTACGCTGTGTGCGTGTTTTCTCGCAGAGTAGTAATGTGGCAGTCGAGGGTCTGAGCCGATTTGGGCTCTTTCAGCCTCCTCAGTATCCGCTCCAACGGGGATGCCCCCTTCCTCTCGGCCCCGTAGGGGCCCAGAGGGTGGCGATTGGGTCTAAATGCTCGAGCTGCTCTGAAAGCTTGTAGACCCTCATACTTGGGAGTCAACCTCTCAGTTATGCGCGTGTTGTTGTGCAAGAGGGCGGTTGCTGGTTTCGTGTGACGTCTACTCTAGGTACGTCGCTTATCTGGGCCAAGTTTTTTTTTTGCAGGAGCCACTCTCAGGGGCTCAGCAATATTCTCTTATAAGTGGTGGGCTTAGGTTTCATGCTATTGTATGGCATGTTGGACCTTGCGCTTGATGCTGGCGATGTTAATGCAATTTTGTTACATCAACCACATCGGATGAAGGTAAGCAGATCCTGTAGATCCTGTAAGGAAAAGTGGTGTTATTATGACTCGTAAGGAATCTGGCTACCTTTTCCGATGGTGATCATTCCCGGCCCGTCCAGCCCCCTGCAGGGATGGTTTAAACTTGTAGAGGTTTTAAGACGAAAAAACGAGGAAGAGGCGTTGTGGGTATGACGTCACTTGGGGGGTGTCGTCATCAGGGTGATCGAAATGAATATATTTTGTGGGAATATATATTTATGGGAGGGAGGTTCTGCTTCTGCCTAAAGACAATGCAATTTGTTAACATCAAAATCGGAGAAGTAAGGCAAGCATTTCATTTAAGAGTCATGAGAACACCACTGTTCTTACATGTCCGTTTACTAGTGGACATTAGAGGTGGGCTATAGGGGTCATATTTGGTCAATTAGTTTTCAGATCACTTCGAACACAAGCTAAAATGACGATTATTGATGCTTATCCCATTTTTGAAGAAAAAAAAATTTAAAAGTGGAAACCAGGGTGCCCCCAACGAAAAAAATCCAAAATGGCCGCCCCAATTTGGACAAAATCATATTTTTGACCATAAAATGAAAAAAATAAAAAATTTTGTTTATTAATTTCATTTGTGGCAAGACCGGTTTGGCCTGAAAGGACATCATTCTAGAATTCTATCTCACCACGACTTTTTGTTTTTCCAATGGCATTTTTAGCCTAAAATTGGACTGAGGGGGCGCTTTCCCAAAAAAAACAAAAAAGTACATACGTAGCATAGCATGATTTCCTAATACCCAAAACATGGGTATTGCCACCAAAAATTAAGCAAATTGAACAAAAAATAATTGAGTTAGTTCAAAAAATCAAAATTTTTGACAATTTGGACGGCCATTTTGGAGTTTGGTATGGGGGGCACTGGTTTTCGCACTTTTTTATTTTTTCTTCGAAAGTGGATCAGGGTTGATTAAAGTCATCAAATGAGCCCGTGTTCGAAGTGATCTGAAACATTGACTTCTATAGCCCACCTCTAGTGACCATTTTGTTATTTAAATTTAACAATGAGATAATGTATGTCTTCACAACTTTAAATTCCTTTTAAATTACAGATTGCACATCTATTTTCAGATTATTTATATGAAACAGTTGAACTCATTAACTTTTAATTTTTAGGTATACAAATAAGTTGTATTTCCTGTGTAAATGGGAACCCAAGCCCGTGACATTTTTTGGAAATAAAATGGCCTAGACATTTGTTTTTGGTTTTAAGTGCATCAAAACCTTGAGATATATGGTATATTGTTCTGAGTTATTTTCAAGCAACACCATAAAGTTTATCTGACTGTTCGAACTAGCCGATCATGTTATAATCGACGCAAGTCATTGGTGCCCGTGTAAAAACAAAAACCCAAAAATTTGGTGTCCCGCTTTTCATGTTTACTAAAGGAACCAATGGTTTGTCAGAGAAAACTGAATGTTAAGTTGCATGCGAAAGTGCATTGCAATTGCATACGTAAGTATGCTTATCCTGGCAAAGTTTGTAAAGACAGTGTATCTAAAACCTTTTTTAACATTTTGAATATCCTGTGGTCCCTGTTGACAAACGCTTGGCCTGAAAAATATTGTTTTATATGGCAGGCATAACCATTTGCACTCTTAATTATAGTATTGTGCCCCCCAAATAACCAAAATGTACACATAAGTAATGAAATTATGACGTTGAAAAAAATCAGAGAAAATTGGTCGGTGTCCCATTTACATGGAAACCGGGAATGCAGTTTTATTGCAATATTTAAGTTTTGGAAAGTACCTTTACTAATTGATGTTATTTAATGAGGCGGAATGGTTATTATTCTTATATTTGTTCAAGATTATTGAGTCTCAAATTTTGTTGTCCTTTGTTCTCTCAAAAAATGTCAAGTTGGTACCCTATTTTACGGAAACACCCAATTAACTAACCTCTTCCGTTATTTGACGTGCCAGGAATTTTGCGAGACGTTCCGACCCTGCCGTCATGTCCTGCGCCATAGAGGTTCCATTTTGGCCGTACGACCGTCGTGCGATAGGACACTTTCCCTGCTAATACTCAGGTGAGACCCGGTCCGGAGCGGCGAGCGCTAATAATATTATGCGAGTAATAAAACAAGCTGCTAGGGGCCGGACCGGGTAACCATATACTTACCGTGCAATATTAGGCGTCCAACCGAATCTGAAGTTCATTGCCAACTTTTTAGTTTAAGTCTAAAAAAAATAGATTAACAATTTTACGTCAGAAGTCCAGAAGTGGGAATCAAAACACTTACCTTAAGATAATACAAGACAAGCATCTCTACGCACGCCATTGCAACTCGAACCCGTCAAGCCTGACCCGGCAGAACGTCGTTCTGAGAAATACTTAATAAATATTTTAATAATAATAAGAAACTTAAATACATTAAAAGAATAAAGCGCCACCACATACTATAAGGAACTGTTTTCTGTTAACATATACCAAAGTGTCAACCAAGGGGTTGGTGACAAATTGAGTAGTAAACATTGAGAGGCTTTCATATTACCTGTGCGTTTACTTAGACAAACCATATTTATGAAATAGAAATTTTGAGGCTAATCTTACATGATTTACATGTTTACAGATAGTGAACTAGACCATGACCCCCATTCTATTAAAACCCTGTCATAATAAGACCACTTTCATGTTGCTATTGCTTTGCATATTGATGACCCAAATAATATAGAGTGCCACACAAACCAAGAAGGTGTGATTTATGCAATTTTCAGGTTCCTGTGTCACTAGAAAAAAAATTTAGAGCCAAAGGAATGCTAAAATCCACATATTCACTGGTTTTGACATCTAAAAGTTTTGTTCTAAAAAATTTTAAAACAGACGTAATCCTGGTATGTATTTATGTGCATACAACCAACTGAAGTTACAAGTAGTAATTACTTGCACCAAACAATTTGTGGAACAACTCCTTGAAATGAAAATCTTTCTGACTGATTCATTGCCAGTGTTCGGGGACGGTGACATGATGGTTCAACATGCCTAGTTTGCACTTGTGTCTTTCAAGAATTTATGGTGGTAATTAAAACTTTTTTTTTTTCCCAAATGGGGGTGTTGCAAATGACTTATGCAAACTAATATTTTACAGTACAAAAGGTATGTTACAATTGCATATATGTATAAATATTGATAATAAAGGTTCCAAATTAAATTTCCATTATTATTTAGCACGTAATGTATTTTATCATTTTAGAAGAGAAAAATGAAATTTTTACTCTTTGAAAAAGTTTAAACTTGTGTAATTAGCTACAATACAGCACACCTAGTCAATAACCATCGGAAACCTAACCTTTCAGTCCCTAATTTACATCAAAGTGTATACAATATCGTTGTTGCGGACGGTACATTTTGTTGATTACATACGATTGGGGCTTTTCAAAGACAGTTTTTTAAAAACATTTGCAGATATCCCTTGTTGTGTCCAATACTTTTACATATCAAATCTCAAAAAAAATTGAAATGGAAATATTGGTACATTTACAGGACCTCAAATCACAATTAAATACCAGAATTGGTGTTGTACTTAACCATCCAGGGACACTCAATTTGAGTTATACTTGGAATAGCCAGTTCTCCATTTGTAGAGTCCATTGACGTGAAGGTGGGGGGAGGGTTATGTAATTAAAAACTTGTTAAATCAGTATGAATCTGTAAGGTATTTCTAAAATTATTTTGAAATGAACAATTACAATTAATATATTCGGTACCCTTTTGAGCTAATTTGTGCTTAAAATCTATAAAACAAATAAAAGGAATTTTGCTGTTATTTGCACTAAATTGGTAATAAATTTATACTGCACATGGTTTAAACCTCAGAATTTAACATTAGAGTTTCTTGGGTCAATTATAAGTTACTCTATCATTCTGCCACCTTTCCTAATATTACCGACATAGCAACTTTAGCATATGGACCATTAATGTTGACAAGGGTTTTGTAACGTCCGCACTATTCTTACATGTTCTTGTGGCTTTTGTATATTACGTCTGTTTTTGTATTGTTTTTGTCTTATTTCCTTTTTCTTAGCTTCGGAATTTGTAAAAAAAAAATTAAAACAATTATGATCTTCTAAAATTCTACAGCATGATAATAGGTATGATTGCCTTTCAACATTCAAATGTAACGTTCGCAACAAAAGCAGAGTGATTTCTACCTGTGAAAAGGGTACTTGCAGGTAAAGAAAATGAAAAAGAAGCTAAAATTATTGAAATAGGGCCATCATAAAAGTGCTGTTCTATAAATGTCACATACCTCTAACATGCAAAGTAAATCACCATATCATTAATGAATGGTTAAAATTTACAATTAAAATATAATTAAAAAATGCATTTATTTTTTTCAATAAAATTAAAAACTATAGATTGTTTTGTTCTAAATGAATGGAAAATAGGTTACAATATTTTAATAATAAGTTACAATATGTTCAATTTTTATTGAAGCTTTAATAAAGAAACAGCATCAAATAGCTTTTTCATCAAACCTTGACATCAAGTAAACGTCCCAACACATTTTGCAAACTAACATTAAACCAGTAATAAAGGTAAGTTAAAATTAAGTTTAAAAGAAAGTTTGCTTTTTATGTTATCATGTGGGGTAAATAAACAAATAAGAGATAGCTTATTGATTTAACTTCTATATAAGAAAACCTTGCTATTGTGTTTCGGACGTGATAGTGTTGCGGACGTACAAGTGTTGAACGGCAGGGCCGTAGCAGGAGGATGATTTATGGTGGAGGATTTGAGGGGGATTCGAAAAAGTGGACCTTTTTTTGAAAAAAAAAAAGTGGACTTTGTTGGTAAAAGTGGACCTTAACCCCCCTAAAATGGTTCTTTTTGGACTTTTTTCTCGCCTGAATTTGTTCGGCAGAGACTTAGTAATCACTTTTCTGATTCGTCTGTCTGTCTGTCCGGTCTGTCGTCTGTCTGTCATGCTGTCTGTCTGCATGACGTCCGTGTTCACGGGCTTGATGTACGATTTATCTGGAGTTCCGTAAGGGCTATGAGATGTAACTTGGTGGAAAAGAAGCGGGTCCACGATTTCTAGACACCTTGATTAGATTTTGGGCGTAAAATATGCAAATTAAGTATCTAATTGCCATAATTAAACGAAAAATTTCCCGCAAGGCTTGGGTACAAGTTTTCTGGAAGTTCCGTAAGGGTATGATGATGTAACTTGGTGGATGGGAGCGGGCTGGAGAGTTCTCGACATGATTAGATTTTCGGGCGTATTTCGGTGCAAATTAAGTATGCAAATGAGTAATTAAGATGGCAAAAAACAGCTATTGCTATAATTTTGAAACAGTACATTGGATACGCGAAATTCCTTCCACTTGCATGAAAGCCTATCATGGTGCGCATCTTTTTGCATTTGAACGTGTGTGATACAGCCGGCTTAGGTATGCAAATGAGCTAATTAAATATGCGTAGCTGCTGTATCTCTAAAACCGTACATCGGATAGGCAAAATTTCATCGCTACATGAAAGAATACTATGCCATGCTCTTTTGGGTAAATCATAATTGGGTCAAAGTGCATGTGGGCCGATTTAAAGGGGCATTTTTGAGACAATTGATCTAATAAATTATGATTAATGCGGTATCACTGAAATTGTACATTGGATAGACAAAATTCCTTCGGCTACATGAGACTTCTATGCGATACATAGTGTATGAATCACAATTGCGGTCAAAGTGCAAGTGGATCAATTAAAGGGGCATTGTTTGAGGCAATTGATCTAATTAATATGGCCCATTTCATGATTAGGCGCCACTTTTTGAATTTTTTTGTCTTTTCCTTCCTAGCATGTCAAAATTATGGGATCAGAGTATTATTGTTTGGTTTTCCATCCTCCCTATGGGCCCTACCTCCCATAGCTTAACCAACTTGATCCTGTCACAAGTGTAGGTGTTGTGTGATATCAGTACATGCCTAAAATGACCATTTTGGTGTTCAAACTGAGAAATTAAGGTCATTTTGTCAAGCATGCCATTCTCAACACCACATTTCCCATTCCTCTACTTTTTTTGTTGTTGAGAATAAGTCCACTTGTATTAAGATCAAAATAAGGAAATGCTTTTCTTGTATAAGTTTGATATTGCACGCAAAAATTCAGTGTGTGGATGGACATTGTCCGTTCACTTTTACAACATTTTAAGTTAAAAAAAAAAAAAAAAAAAAAAAAAAACATTGTTATCAAAATATTGTCAATTGAGAATTATTGTCCTAAGATTATGACTAAAACATTGTGTTTATTGCTCACTCTAATTTTTGTTTAAAAAATGGATGCGGAGCCCTCATTGTCCGTTCACTTAGTATTTTGTCACATTCCACCATATTTTAAATGTAGAATTTGGGGTGTAACAAGATAAAATATTCCATTGTAATATAATTTTAAAATACAATTGAAGAGCTTTATAAATGGATTACCACACATTAGGATTATTACGATCTTATGGCTGGGGCAAATAATTTTAATTGTCCGTTTCTTTTTCACATCCCATCAAATCCGTCACATCACAAAAACAACTTCTTTCATTCCTCAAATAAAATATCATTAGTGTACCAAATTTTAGTGTTTTGTTAGAGCTATTTGGTGTCACTAAAAAGCACAATGAGTTAGGCCTCTATTATGCTCTTTAAATTAAGCCAGACCATAAAATGGTTGTCCGTTACACACCCATTTGTCAAACCATTCAAAAAGGAGGTTTTTGGATAATAAAAATGCCTATCTAACTCAGCAACTAACGGTTTGATTGGCATTTTCACTTGAGGGTTATATTTTCTAATGTCATTAAGGTGCTTGATGATTTTCAGCACCAATTTCCATTTAAATTTTTCATAAACACTGTATTTTAGCCTTGCTCAGTACTGCATGGCTATGAAACATAATTGAAGCAAACAGAGGCCAGGAAAAACATTTTAAACTTAAAAATGTGCAAGTTCTTGTGAAAAAATAAGTTGGACTGCGAAAAAACATAATCTTCAAGATTAAACAACATACTCATAATAATGGCAATTGTCCGTGCACAAGAACGATATTGTCCACATCCCCCCAAAAAAACGAGCCAAGTACTGCTTGATTCCCAATAAAAGGGTTTTGAAATATTCTACTGGTTGTTGGAACTTCAAAAATGTTAACATCTTCAAGCATTCTTTGGTGTGTGCAAACACTTTTATTCAACATCAGTAGTTGTCCGTTCACATTGAAAGATGTCACATCCAACTTTTTACAAAAATTGATATAAATATCTTCTATATCTCTGGCCAGCTGGAAGTATTTGTCCTACTTACCTATACCAAGAGCGTTAAACCATTGAATGATTCAGAGCAATACATGATTATGTTTCAGTTGAAGTAAACTATTAGTAGTCAATTCCAATTTTGGTCAACAAAATCACCTGGAATTCGCCATATATCGTGAAAATATCAACCAAATTTATTCAAATTTGTCCTAGAGGAAGCCTGAGGGCATTACTTTCTTGCCCAATGTCATTGTCAGTATATGACAAGTCAATGTACATTATTCAATTGTAATTTTGAATTCATTTTTCAACAAAAAATACCCAAAATTAA
>JAMKCH010080336.1:0-21670 GCA_023653785.1 Ophioderma brevispina | reverse complement strand
AGCTACGCTCTTGCATGTCGCTATACGACAACAGATCTTGGTGGAGCAATTCCTGCCTAGGCCACCCCCTGTAGCTTCTGTTGACATTTCTGTGATAAGCTGGCAGAAGGCATTTAATGCTGGATTTCAAGCTTATTGGGTGACCTTTCCCATACATGGTAAGCATATCTGCAAATGAGTCGTACAGGACAAGTGCCCTTCGATCTTAGGGTGTGAGTTTGTTCAAGATGTTATTGCGTTGAACATACTGACTCTTTTTTCATATGTGGTCTTATAAGAGAGAGGAGTGCGGTCCAAGGTAAAACTCCTAGGTAGACCGAATTATCACAGTGCTCTAAGGGTCTTCCAGACCATGCTAATTTAAGCTGACATTTGGCTTCATGGTTGCGTAGTTGGAAAGTACATATTGTCTTGAAGATTGCACACGGACACTCTAAACCCCGGGCTCTACCAACGAGCTATTAGATCTGGGTGGTAGAGGAGCGATAGATATCATCTATAAGGTGTAGCGTCGAAAGGTGTCAATCGCTTTCCGAGCGTGCTAGTAATACGGGGAGTGTCGTGCGGTTCAAATCCGGCCAGGGCACATGGGTGTTTTTTTAAACACTTGTGTGCGCTGGCTATCTCCAGGGAAAAGATTAATAAAATACCATTCCTTGTCTACTGCATGCAAGAGAAACTAAGTAGTTAAAATGTTAAAATAAAATATAAATTGTATATCGCTCAAAATTTCGGGATTGTAGGCCATTTTTCTTTGCCTGTTATGGGTCACATCGGTGGATTCAATTAAGGTGTTCCTGGTTAAAAAACAACGCTACAAAGATCGGCTTCAAAACATGGTGGAATAACCTTAAAGTATTCTTCAGCACATTCCTAGGAAAGGCCTGCTGTATATTCCGTCCTCCAGACTCCGGGAAGTCTTATTCACTATAGTTGGCAAAATTGTCATAGTTTTGGAGGTTTGGAGCAACTTCTTCAGATTCTGAATCAAGGCCATCAGCGGTATCCTTGCCAGTCTGTTTTTTCTGTAGTTACCACAGACCGACTTAAAAACCCAACTTTGTTTGGGTTTACTGCCAGCAGACTTGAGTTAGTGGAACAGGATTCCATAACAATCTTGCTACACAGGTTTTAGAGAGGCGTTTTGCAACAATAGCGATATTAGTCAGATTGTAACATCTAACAATGGATACTTAAAAATGATAAGCGGCAGCTTGGGTCGTGAAGGTGATGTAGAAGTTGACTGTCTAACCATTCTTCCACACCTGTCCGTCTGTATTATCTTCATTGTAGCACCCACCTGGGTAATAGGGCTGTTGAAATCGCCACCATTAAGAAATGAGGTTAGGGGAATTCTCGGAAAAAAAAAAAGTGAATTGAGGGCTGCTTGAAATCTATGCTTGATGGATGTTTGTCGATGATTCGAACTATGAGAGAGAATGAGCTCAAATGGTGTGGACTTCGATCGTTTCAGCAGATATGCGGTTTGCTTCTACAACGAGAGCTGTTTTCACACATAGAGCACTTCCAAACTGTCGATTTGGTCTCGAGGGCAAGGGAATTTTCATGGAAAGTAGTAGAAGACCCTTAGTACACCTAAGGCTTACCAAAGTACTTATGCCAGAAGTAAATTCATCTTTTGGGGATGGCATTTGGCCATTCATTTTGAATTTTGCGTCGAGAAGTGTCACATAATAGGATTCGTTGGCCCCTGCAATCAGTTTTACAAATAACACAAGGCTTATAAGAGCACGGGGAAAATCCAAGCTTTCATTGTTGTAAAATGTGTCCTGTGCCCTGTGATTGTTTGGACCGTTGCAGGGCAATGATCATTCCCCCCACTGGATTGAACAGTTTACAGCTTTTTAAACCACAGAACACAATACAAATCAAATAGGTTATGTTATTGTTGAATGGAAAAACATATTCGAGTAGCACGGATGAATCATGCAGGCACGTAAGTGACACTTCTACAGTATGCCATCGAGGTTTTGCAGCCATCTTGGCCAATTATAATGGAAAGAAGGCAATTTAACACCAGACCTTTAATTGGTTCCTCTTAAGTTGATGTGAATTCGATCTTTAGGGGAGTTATATCAGATTAAGAAAACATTTCATTTCTATGATATCTAAGGAAAAGCTTAAGTTACAAATTAGTCACCAATTTTTGTGATTTCCCTCCTTTTGGTATTCCAAGTTTATTTGGTTGTATTCTTAAGGGTGATTGAATTCATTCTTTAATGCACATTGTTACAAATAAGCAACCTAGGGAATTCGTAACAAGATCAAGAAACACATTTTCTTGATAATCAATGATACGCTTCAATTGGCCGCCATTTTGGATTTTCTGCCATTTTGGATCATTTTTGTCTAATGAAACAATGGAGTAGCCAGTGGAGTGTCAATCAGGGTATTTTTCTTCTAAATTGGGCACGAAACACATCAAATTGAGTAAGTGGATCATATAATAAAACATAGAAAGCACGTACAACATGACATTTTAACAGGGCGGCCATTTTTAATTTGGGAGCGGCCATCTTGGAAGGAAATTAATTTGGCCCCTAGACCAGATTTGTTTAGCATATCAAGATGTGCATCTGTGCCAAATTTGGTACTTTTCCCCCCAACATGCACAATAGGTTTGATATCTTACCCATTCTGCATGACTATTAATTTGCTACCCAAATAGCTTATAAGATATAGCATCTTCCCTCCAGATGTCTGAAGAACTTCGAGGCTCATGCAGCTGCTTCAGGGTTGACGTTAATGAGATCCAGTTTCCACAGTAGACACGTACAGCATCTCTCTGTCTTGCGGAGTTCAGACTCCGAAGTTTCATCCACCTGTGACGACAACGAGGAAAAATATAACCACAAAATGGAATGGTCGATTTTTGTACACAGTTATTTTTAACCCCATGTCAACTCCGCTCTTCAATTTTTAACACTTTTACAGTGAGACTCTTTTTAAATTATATAAGTGACATGCAAGGATTATTACTCCTGTAAAATCGGGAAATTCCTTGAATCTAGTCTGTTATAGTATACTCTATTCGTGATCAAATATTTTTATATATTTTTTGAATGTAACATTGCAAAAGAATTCATAGAAAAGTTCTTTTTTTTATGCGAGAGAAACATGTAATTCCTCTATGCTTATTGAGAATTGCGCAATGAGTTTTATGCTTAGAGATTCTACAAAGCTAAGGCTCCATAGCATTGTAAGTTAGACTGGGGATTTTCCAGCTCTGTTGCAAACAAAGATTGCACAATGAAGGGTAGTTTCCAATGAGTCATCGTCGAACATTTCTATTGGATAAGATGTGAGATCCAATTAATATATATCCTATATTAGATCAGGCCCGGACCAGGATTTCCTTTTTTTGGGGGGTGCGGACTTCGAAAAAAAGTGGACTTTTTAAAAAAAATGGACTTTTTTGTTTGGTAAAAGTGGACCTAACCACCTTAAATGGTCCTTTTTCGGACTTGTTTGACATTTAGTCACCAAAAAGTGGACTTTTTTGTCAAAATTTCCGCTAAATTTTGGACGCTTTTTATTAAAAATCAGCCAAAAGTGGACATTTTGCCCCTTTTGTGGCATTTGGGGGGTGCGACCGCACCCCGCACCCCCTGCGTACAGGCCTGTTTAGATATTGGGGCATCCGTATACTAAGAAACGATAAATATAGCAGAGCTTGCTAAGTAAGACTGCCAGTATTTTGATCTGATGATAGATCTGTGCAGTACATGGCACCAGTAGCCCATTTGTTTGGGTTTACTGCCAGCAGACTTGAGTTAGTGGAACAGGATTCCATAACAATCTTGCTACACAGGTTTTAGAGAGGCGTTTTGCAACAATAGCGATATTAGTCAGATTGTAACATCTAACAATGGATACTTAAAAATGATAAGCGGCAGCTTGGGTCGTGAAGGTGATGTAGAAGTTGACTGTCTAACCATTCTTCCACACCTGTCCGTCTGTATTATCTTCATTGTAGCACCCACCTGGGTAATAGGGCTGTTGAAATCGCCACCATTAAGAAATGAGGTTAGGGGAATTCTCGGAAAAAAAAAAAGTGAATTGAGGGCTGCTTGAAATCTATGCTTGATGGATGTTTGTCGATGATTCGAACTATGAGAGAGAATGAGCTCAAATGGTGTGGACTTCGATCGTTTCAGCAGATATGCGGTTTGCTTCTACAACGAGAGCTGTTTTCACACATAGAGCACTTCCAAACTGTCGATTTGGTCTCGAGGGCAAGGGAATTTTCATGGAAAGTAGTAGAAGACCCTTAGTACACCTAAGGCTTACCAAAGTACTTATGCCAGAAGTAAATTCATCTTTTGGGGATGGCATTTGGCCATTCATTTTGAATTTTGCGTCGAGAAGTGTCACATAATAGGATTCGTTGGCCCCTGCAATCAGTTTTACAAATAACACAAGGCTTATAAGAGCACGGGGAAAATCCAAGCTTTCATTGTTGTAAAATGTGTCCTGTGCCATGTGATTTTTTGGACCGTTGCGGGGCAATGAATCAAATGTCCCCACCACTGATGAACATTTTACAGGCGTGTATAACCCACAGAACCAACAATAAAAATAAAATAGGGTATGTTATTTTTTATGGAAAAACATATTCGCGTAGCACGGAGGAGGAATCATACAGGCACGTAAGTGACACTTCGAAAAGTAGTGGCCATTCGAAGGTTTGGCAGCCATCTTGGCCAAAATTATAATGGAAAGAAGCAATTAACACAGACCTTAATTGTTTCCTCTTAAGTTGAGTTGAATTCCTTCCTTGAGGGAGTTATATCAAGATTAAGGGCAAACATTTCATTTCTGATAATCAAGGAAAAGCTTAAGTGACAAATTAGTCACCATTTTGGATTTCGCCCCCATTTTGGATTCAAGTCTTATTTGAGTTGTTTATTTCTTAGGTGATGTTGTGAAATTCGATCTTAACTGCCCACATTGTTTTCAATAAAACCTTAGGGAATCCTAACAAGATTCACGAAAAACATTTCTTGTAATCAAATGATACGCTTCAAATGGCCGCCATTTTGGATTTGCTGCCATTTGGAATCATTTTGCTAATGCTAAAACAAGGATGGGTAGTACCAGTGAGTGTCAATCGGGGTATTTCTGTTCTAAAAATTGGCACGAAACACAATCAATTGTGTGTAATTGGATCATATAATAACACCTAGAAAGCACGTAAAACATGACATTTTAAACAGTGGCGGCCATTTAATTTGGCGCCATCTTGGAAGGAAATTAATTTGGCCCCTAGACCAGATTTGTTAAACATATCCAAGAGCTTCATCTGTGCCAAATTTGGGTACTTTCACCCAAAATGCCAAATAGGTTTTGATATCTTACACCATTCTGCATGACTATTATGCTATCCCAAGAATAGCTTATAAAGATATGAGCAGTTCATCAGATTGTTGAAGAAATCGAAGGGGCTCATGCAGCTGGCTTTCAGGGTGACGTAATGACGATCAAGTTTCACACAGGAGACACGTACAGATCTCTCTTGTCTTGCGGAGTTCTAGACCATCCGAGTTAATCAACACTGATTGTGACGACAACGAGGAAAATAACAACCAAAATGGAATGGTCGATTTTTGTACACAGTTAGTTGACCCCCATGTCAACTCGCTCTTCATTTTTAAAACAATTTTAACAGGGGAGACTCTTTGAAATGATATAACGCAGACATGAAAGAGTTATTAATCCTGTAAAAACTCGGGGAAATTCTTGAATCTAGTCCTGTTATGTTACTTATTCTTGTGATAAAAATATTTTTATATATTTTATATGTAACATGCAAAAAGAATTCATGAGAAAAAGTTCTTTGTTTATATGCAGAGAAACATGTTAATTCCTCTAGTGGCTATCTGGAATTGCGCAAGGAGTTTATGCTTAGAGATCTACAAAGCTAAGCTAATATAGCATGCTATAAATAGACTGGGGATTTTCCAGCTCTGTTGCAAAACAAGATTGCAGCAGGTAGTATTTCCAATGATGTAATCTCGAACATTCTATTGGATAAGATGTGAGATCCAATTATTAGATATCCTATTATTAGATCAGGCCCGTACGCAGGATTTATTTTTATGTTTAAGATCATTTTTTAATATTGTGATTTTAAACAAAATGGACTTTTTTTTGTTGGGTTAAAAGTGGACCTAACCACCCTTAAATGGTCCTTTTTTTCGGACTTTTTGAACATTTAGCCCCAAAAAGTGGCCTTTTTTGTTCAAAATTTCACTAAATTTTGGACCTTTTGATTAAAAAAATCAAAGCCAAAATGGGACATTTGCCCCTTTGTGGAATTGGGGGGGTGCGACCGCACCCCCGCACCCCTGCGTACGGGCCTGTATTAGATAGTGGGGAAAACTATACTAAAGAAAATATAAAATATAGCAGAGCTTGCTAAGTAAAGTAAGACTGTCAGTAATTTGATCTGCAGAGATGGTAGATCTGTGCATTACATCCGGCACCAGGGATCATTTGTTGTTATAGATATGACCAAAGAGCTAAAAAGCTATCTATCGTTTGTGCTCAGATTTTGAACTAAAAAGGATTCAGTTTGGGTCCTAAAGTGGACATTATTTGTGACAGACGGACTTCGTGGAAATATCCTGGTTTTTAGTGATGCTGAATTTTGTGTCGTCAAGGAACCTATAAAAATTGTCCGTCGTCTGGAACTCCTGGACAAAATTATTATGATGATAATTCCCACGTACTTTGCAGTGGAAATGTATTAAGGGACCATTAGGGCTTTCCAGAGAGAAGCGCCCTTCAATTTTTTCGAATCCAGGTTTTCTGCTTATTGGAATGCTTTATCAATGTAGTAGATCACACATGAAGTGAATAAGCGAAAACGCCCCGTTTACATGCTTATGTAATAAGGCTGATGATTTAGTAATTTCTGTCGTGCACGACAGTATCAAAGCATGGTTTCCTATAGGAAGATTAGAAACAACATTGCAAGTTAAAACAAGGTGTGCGTTTTTCTTTCGTGCCCTGTTGTCCAGGACCCATAACACAAGCCCGAAAAGACGTTGCGTAGGTGCAAATCACGAGGAACTACGATTGGTTGACACCAATTAAGATTAAAAACATTAAAAACAAATTATCTCGGGTACCCCCCTGTGACCCCACTTTCAAAAGTTGCACATTTAAGAGAAAAACTGTACAAACTTCTGGAAATAACCGTTAACAATCACGCCGGTAATTCGATGATGTCATATGCAATAAAAAAGTCCAACTCATCGGCTTCAGCATCAACGAGCTTGGATTCATAACAAGTGCCAACGATTCGGACCCAAAACATACGGCCAAGCCAATTCAGGTCCACAAGATCAAAGAACGATTCGACCCTCGGCAAAATTCAACTCTTTTGACGCTTTACCTTTCTGTATTATTAGAATTAAAAGTATAGTTATTACTCACCTATAATATCAAAAAAGGAAACGAGTAGGATTTTAAAATAGGGTACGACTAGACGCTGGGGTGGACAACAGCCTACCCTATTCCCCCACATATCAGAAAACAAATCTGGCAAATGATCTGCTGGGTGCGTCAAACAAATCTACGTAAATTGGCCCTACATTCTGCTTTACTTTCAAATTCAAAAATGGATTATTTGGTTTTGAGACTGCTATAGGTTTCAAGGTAACGCTTGACCGCAAATTAGCACAAACAAATCTATTTAGTTGCAACGTGTCAATTAGGAAAAAAATATATTTTTTGAGAAAAGTAGAGAAAAGTTTAAAGTTCAGAATTTTATCTCCCATTGAATAAATATTTTTATGAAGCAAGTTGCAAAAGTATATGACAAATTCTCTCAAATTAGTCGCAAATGAGCTAATTATTTTTTTGCATCTTTTTTGACACATTTATAAATGGTAACGAATAATCATTATAATTACTCCAAATGATAAAATTACCTATTTTATGACAATATTTAATTTTTAAGACAAAAAAAATAAGCTAGGCAATTGCTTGTTATAAAGTGATATAGAAATGTGAACTTTTCGGTTATACGAAGCACGTGAAAAACAAAAAAACAGTTTAGGCTATAAGGTTCTGCTAACCCCGGTGATTTTGGTGATTTTATGCAGCGATGGCTAAGCTATGGCAATCTACATTAATGTCGCACCTTTTTTTTATCTCTTTGTTTTATCTTTTCTAATGTTAAAGTGCATTGATCCAAGGTTAGAGAGGAGCAGATATTTTTTTTTAACTTACACCAATAATAAGGGTTCATAAGGCGACACAACAAAATCAAGTGTGTTTCCAGTATTCCAAAATTCTAATGCGGCTTTTATTTTTTAAAGGAATTTCCCAGAAAAGGCTCAAATCAATCAAATGACAAGTCAAACAGTTGCAAATATATTTACTGTCTCAAGTTATAGTATAAAAGAATTATCGCTTTGGCGGATAATTTACAATTTTTTTAAATGAAAGCTTTCTATTCTCTGAGGCACTTAAGGTCTAAAAAGTGCACAAATTTTCTCCGTAAAATCAAATTAAAAAACAAAACGCGGTCTAAAATGGCTCCAAAATCAAAATGCGAGCGGCCTACTGGAAACAAACTTGTTTTTTTCTTTTTCTTCTTTTTGGCCTAAGACCAAACAATTAAAATCGAAAATAAAAAAGAGACTTTCAATTTTTGATGGGCGGAAAAGGAATTTTATTTTTGCAAAATGCCATTTCGTAACCGCCGCTTGCACAATGAAAATACTTTTTAAACTAACTAGTATTTGTCCAACAAGGATCCCAAATTCGGACAATATTAGAAGAAATATGATTGATTTTTTTTTTATGTTAATAAATTTATTGATAAATAAGTACAAAAAAGTAGTCTTGTGGTTCCGGTGTTTAAGTTTATTAAACCTGGACATGGCATGGCGGTAGGGGGAGGGGGGGGGGTTATGGTCCGGAGCACCAAAACTCAGTATCTCATTAACTCATCATCGGATTTATATGTTTGTTAGAGGTACTAAACAGGAAGCGAGAGTCTTGTAGGACGTTAAAATTACCGAAATCAGAAGATATATTTCCAGAAAAAACGTGCCCCCATCAATTTTTTTTTGGAGGCAGAAGAAAAAGCTATCCCATACCCATTTCTAAGGATTTTACTTCAATAAATACGTATACCAGTTTTTAAAAATTTTGCATTTTTTTTTTTTTTTTTTTTAATTAAACAAAATTGAACGCATGTTTGATGATTTCTCATAAAAAAAACATGTCTAAGGTTATCACAAGGAAGAAAAAAGACCCATGTGTAATGATTTCTTACTAAATGATGGTGGTTGGTTTTCTGTGGCAGAAAAACTATACGGTTATTCTGAGAGTGGAAAACGTGCAAAGCAAGTCCAGGCTGGAAGGTATGACAGAAAAAATATATTGCGACTCCCAAGGAAAAAGAGTCCCCTGGAGCATTAGCTATGTGCGGCAAATCAATCTGAAGAAAAAAATGCAGTTTAGCAGCTGGAATTCATTTTTGGCAGTTCTATTCTTCATTGGAAACAACGTTAGGGAATTAATTATGTGTGTGTAATGAGGGTGTATGTAAAATCGAGGATGCCACCTCTCCCGTTTTCTGCGGGAGACTTCCCGGTTTTGATAGCAAATCTCACGATTTTACTGTTTATATTTAAGGAATAAAATAAGTAATAGAGAACATAAACTAAGTTAACCGGAAAGAGGGCCGATATACTGTTCCAAATGTTGATAAAAGGAAAAAAAACCCATAGATTCAAGAATTAAATATAAGCCTGTTTTTAAAACTGGTTTCCGACATGTTGTTCTCCCGACTTTCTGATAGTTCACTCACATAATATGTTTTTAACTATTTAACTGCTTTATGCTAAATATCTTCTGAAGGTATTTTCGGGCAATACTACCTGCACAACGGTGCAAAGGGGATAAGAAACCAACAAAAATGTATGGTTATAGCGGTTGTGTTTTGACAGTTTTAAAGCTTTAAAACGTTAGGTTCCATGATACTTTCCATGGGACTTTTTAAACAAGACTTAGTTTATACAGAACAGTTATGCTTTAAATGGGGCTGTCGGACGGGCGAAGGCTCTGTCATTTTTCTGGGAAAATTGTATTTTAGAGCTCTATCTCCCAGGAAAATACGGGAGCCATCTTTTGCAAACAATTTTTGGGGAAAGGTCAATTCTTTTTAAAAATTAAATCCTTTTGGCCCTGGCTACAACCCTTGCCAAATATCAAACCTTCTGTACCTGGTGTCTTTCAATAATTATATGCGAGTTTTAAAAGTCTTTGATCGGAAGTTGTAAGACAATTCTCGCAATTTAAATAACGGTATTTAAAAATCCTTCTCACCCCATTCTAAAACTTTGACAATGTTACACCAAAAATTTTATGCAAAATCACAATTCGCTGGCTGTTACCAAACCCTATAATAAAGAGTTGTTTTAGAAACTGCATGAAATAAACCCGGGATGGGGCGGAAAGTTGCGAGGATGGCATAGTCCCGCCATCATTTCAGTTACCGAGACTGCTTATCATGTCATAACGCCGTTCTTGGCCAATCTGAATTCCAAATACCCCAATCTGAAATATTAGTCCAAAATCAGTGGAAGTAGCTATCGGGGAAGTGGCAGGGGAGTACCTCCCAGCGACACTTTCAGAGCATAAGAAAGTTGCGTGTAAAACGTAATTACAAATGGTTTTTTAAAAATAAAAATTATATTTCATTGTGATACTTAACAATGGCAATGGTAGTAAACTTAAAATTCTAAATTGATTTCACCTATTTCCCCTCCTATAGGCGTATTGGTCAGGAGCGACAAAAATCTTCACCTAACCTCTTCACCATGCACCCCAAATAAATCCTACCTACACCATTCCAAATTTAAGAACACCATATTTACCAAATGCAATGCCAACTGCAATAAATAAGCTGGTGGCTGAATATTAATACGTTTTTATGGGTATAAGGCCTAACTTTCGTTCCCAGGATTAAAATTTATCAGTTTTTTACTCAATTTGGTTTAAACAAATCAGCATTTAACGCTTTTGTTATTTATCAAGCTAAAAGTACCATCTTACAAAGTCTCGCCCATATTAGCGTCCTTTAATAAGATTATTATTTTTCGGTAAAAACTACGCTATCCTGCCAGCCCCCTCCCCCTGGGGTATTACTGTTACGTTGCGTGTCCTTGAAACGGGGACTTTTGATCGTATAGGTAGTTGAATTCGACCAATTTGTTGTCTGTGATGTTGTGCATATTAAAACGATTCCCAAATTTTCGCTCAACTGTGAAACTTCACAATTGACAACACCCCGGGAGATTTACAGGTATGTTATTTAGTTTCTATTACGGACAACGGATCTTAGTTCCACTCTCATTGCACCTACGGTTTTTCTGAACGTTTTTTATACCGTGCTGGTTATGGTCAACGTTCTCGGTATGGTGGTTTCTAAAACCGAATCAAGCGCAATTTGAGAGAATTATACCTCAAAACAAAGTCTCCCTGTCCTTTAAATCCAACGGCCATTTTGAAATCTTCGCCGTAAGGATATATCTAGTTGAAACTACAACGTTTTTTATCTGGACATTGGGGTGCCAAATCAGCGTGGACATTGTTAGCACTGCAGTATAGATGATGTGACATGTTTATGGTTGTGGCGCCCCCTGTTGGTGTAATGAGAGAAATGGCAGCAGAAGCCCCCTATAATTTGCACAGGGAATTTCGTTTTCTGCTTAACTTTGGTTTCAATTAAATAATACCAACATTCATATTAGGCATGCTGGCTCTGTTACCAGTTGCATATTGTAAACGATTTAGATCAAGAAAGTTCTGCAATAAAAATGACAGAATGTTATGTGGTCTGTCATTGACCACTGTAATATTTGCCTGCAGAAAACAACAGAGGGCGTCCTGACTGTCAATTGTGACATCATAGGTTACATCATTATAGACACTTAGTTTTGAAAACGTGGAACGCAAAAATATGACGTCATTGATACGATGAAATTTCGGGAAACGTCCTACCAAACGTTGCACAGAAAAATCCCTTCATCAGCAGGACGTCATACGTTAAAAGTTGGCGTTCCCCCACGTTTTTCAAACTAAGGGTGCCGTATATACTACTGCGGAACGTATACGCTCCGTACACGCAGGACTACACCCCCCCCACGACTGTCTTTGAACGAGACTGCAACATAAAACAAGTCCGTTAGTAGCCTTTTTCGGCGGGAGGCGGTTTGGTTTACTCTGTACCTGTCGCGAAAACCCGGTGTCGAGTTTTTGCACAGGTCATATAAAACCAATGTCCCCCACACAGGATGGTATCAAGGCGCCATTAGGTCCGAGGAGTGACCCCGTCTTCAATCCCTTTATACAATTTGGGCTTTGTCCATATGGCTTGCCTGTGAAAAATTCACGAAACATAGTGATCACCAAATTTAATCAGAGTATTTTTTCTTTTTTACGTGGAAGGAGAGTTGAGGATGTTGTTGCGAATTTATGCCAGTATAGTATCATAGAACGAAGTTTTTTATTATTTTTGCATGGATTTAACAAGTACAAGAGTGGTTTCACAGCGCAGTGGAATATGACGCATACTGTGATTTCAAATCTGGTACTATGCCCACAATCAAAAGAGCATTAGGACAACTGAATTTTGAAAAATAAGATTTTGTCGACATCATCTCTGGTCGTGAACTAAAATAACGGCGTTAATCTACAGATGAAAATGCCATTCAACCTCCTCGAAAAAGATTTGAAGAGTTTAATTTCTTTTTTTTTTTTTCATTTAAAACCCAGTGTCACAGTTATCCGATAGTTCAAACTTGAGTTGTTGACGGTTTTGTGGGCCCCGTCGCTTATCGGTGCTCTTTTGTCACATTATTTTTTTTCGATTGATGATAACATAATACCAGTATATTGCTTGTTATTTTACCTTTAAGATACGAGTATGCTTACTACTGGACCTTTGACCATTTTGCCCACACACCCTTCACGTATTCTAATAATTCTTTTCGGTGACTGCAACAAAAGTTTAATGTCCATAAGATCTCCAAGGCACACTGCTTCGTTCTTTGGGTATAGTAGCACGCATCATGCACAATTTGTACTGCTGTAGGTATTTACCCTGAGTGCTTTACATTCCCTCTTGACATCATCATTGACTGCTAGTCGGCGCGTGTGTCAATGACGTATATAAACCTAGTGGGGTATACTCTACAATGATCAGCTGGAGATAAAGGTACGATGATCACCGTCGGACTGGGATTCTGGTTTGAAACGCCCCTGTAGCAATCCTATCCGCCATTTGATCTTGCAATAACGTCATTTCTTTGTCATACACAATGAAGGCCAGGATTGAGAGACTTGTCATTTTCATCATCACCGTAATTTCTGTCGATTGGAGGAATTTTCATCAAAATCGGCACTGCATTAGAATCGCAATAGCTTTTGGGGGCGTACAAAGCTGTTCGGGTGATCGAACGCATTCCCTAACATGTTGAGGATGTTAAATTTTCGCGAGTTCACTCTCAGCTTCCGGTTGTTTGGATGGATCTAACATTGACATCATGCCTCAGATGGCGCCTGTTCTTACTATCTAAATCTCAAATCGCGTATTATTCCCGCCAACATGTAATGGTACACAATAGCTAAAATCAAGTCTCATATTTGTCCGTTGCTGTTCCAAGTTTTCCCCATCATAATTTCGTAACAACGTTACAATTTTCACGAAAAGTTCGGCAAAACCTTGCCTGGTCATATACCAGCACTAAAGTTTTCCGCGTGTCTGCACCCTGCGTATGTCCATTGGGCAGTTTGGGATCTTGAAGTAGATGTAGGTCCCATATTGCTTCATTTGCTTCGACCGTGCTGTAATCCTTACATTTAGAGGATAATCCAGAGCTCTTATATGTTTGTACCGAGCTGTGGTCTGTTTTTGGCCCATATTGTTCGTGCCGACAGGAAGCGTCGTTTAAATGGAATCCACTAAAAAGGTTAACAAAACGTGTCAAGTTCTATAACATAACAACGAGGATAACGGTCACATGGTCATGATAAGCTATTATAGTTAGGACACATGTAAACACATCAACAAGATACTCCTGTGAAAAAATCAACAATATTGTAACAATTATCCTTCTCTTTATTTGCGTCAATCAACTCTTACTTAATTTCTCTTTAGACTCTGGTAAGGAATGTATTCCATGTGATTAGGGGCTATTTTTACTTCATATGATTAAGAATCTTCATAAACCACATACGTTTGTCATCCTGGGAATTCCTTGGGCCGATGCAAAACAAAATGGGGTCATGCACTCATTGGGGGCATTTTTTGCTAAACGAGTATAAACTACCAACTCCTTTTGGTGGGTCTTACTCTATACGCGTCGTTGCATGTCAAGTCTGTAAAATGCCATCCGAAACAGAATTTACATACGGCGTATTTTGATAATTCATTTGTTTCAATGCACCCAATAGTGTTGTCGCGGTGTACATTTTAAAAGGAAATTTCGCGTACAGAGCCTCGTTACCCGTATAACGGACAAAGAGTACGCACAGTGCCTATGGAGTACTACCATCAAAACCACCATAAGCATCACCCGAAATCACTGAATTAGCGGAAATTAGCTTTCTCTAGGATATCTGTATCACTCTAAAAAACAGTGTAATCATGGGGAAATCACCAACTAAACGTAAAATATTTAACATATGATTCAAATTGAAGCAATATTTAAAGGTGATACCAAAATTAGTTGCAAGGTGACAAAACCTTGGTGGGTTCCCCGATGACATTTTCAGTATCGAAATGACTAAGTTGTTATGTGTAAGCAAAAATGAAGATGCTAGGATCACATAAAATGCACCTTAAATTCATCTAACCCATATCTGATTGTTGAAGTAACCAGTATGCATTTAATTGAAATCTTTTTGGCTCAATGGAGTATTTGTTAAAACTTTGTATTTCTGAATCGTGGACAGAGTGGCAATCAGTATGAATTGATCCAATAGTTACATCACCAAATTAAAAAACTGAGATTCCCGTATTCCAAAAAAGATGTTAAATCGTTGACGAAAAGTGATCGTTATACTTGAAAGAAGTGAGGTGAAATAGAGTAAAAAAAAGGGTTCTTTTTCAAAGCAATTATAGATTATGTAGCACAAAAATCTAAGTTAGTTCTTTTGGTAAAATATGACAAAGTTTTATGCTGTTACCTAGTTCAAAAATTATCCTCTATCTACCTCGCTACTTCAGAGATAAACGTTTTCGTATAACTAACAGTTGTTAAACACCTGTTAGGCGGGGGGTGAAAATAATGTTCAGATTCTGATAAAGCATGAAACTTGGCACAATGATCAAAACAATCTAAACATTTTCAGGGTGGCAGCCAAAATTAACTCTCATTAGTATAGCAACGGTTGCTAGGCATCGACATTTTCATTAGCAACCGGTACATATGATGTCTAGGACCATGACGAGAATGTATTAGTATCTACCAACTTCAAATCAGATAAACATTATTTTGAATCACTTGCCCCAACTCACAGACCAAAATTGCAGTTGATAGCAACATATTTTCATTAACAACAGTAGAAAATTTGCCTGTTGACCACGATTTATTATGCAACTACATCATAGTCATTGCAAACAATCTCTGATCGATAGTCTATGAACACAAGCTTCAGCTGCTAAACATCATAGTTCCATGTTTGTATCATCACTGAGCAAGTCTCTCTTGCTTGCCTATTTGTGATGGCCATAACAATGAGTAGTAATGAATGCTCTATGGACTAATATATCCTCATATCCATGACTTTTGTTTATTTATGTACTGTTGTATAGTTTCTACTTGTGGTGGAAGATATAATAATGGTCAACTAGCCATCACCCGCCCTGACATTATTCACCAAATAACCTTCCTCAGTGTGAACCTAACCTATCCCTGTGAAAAGGTGAGTGGGTTGCGCGTATAAGATGCCGCTGGGAAGGGAACGGCGGGCGGTAGGTTTTTTAAGCCCCCCCCCCCCCGGGCGCAGTACGGGCGGAAGCGCCGCACGAAGACCCATTACGCGCGGCCGCGGAGCGACCCCCACAAAAGGGTAAGTGGCGATGCAGAAATCACCTTGGCAACCTTGAATGCTGAAAGTCAGGACTTGCAAAACAATTCATATACAGTTGTATCAACTCACTTACTTTATTAAAGTCTAATCTACAGGCTACCTCGCACAGTTGAAATTAAACACCAAAAATACAGCTTGACAATAATCATCGAACTAGCGTTCCGATATTATGAAACAATACTTACACCACTTTTGATACACATGACCGACCATACAAACACTAATTGACTCACTTATCAATATAAAAGTTACTCAAACTGACTTACATTAGAAGCAAACGGCACAACATAATATCTCGGGGTAATGATAACTAAACAAAATACCGCAGTTTCCACACTACTCCAACATACAACTTTGGCTTATTCGCAATTACCATGCAACAAACAATATTACACAAGGCCATCTTGACCAGAATTGCGGACTATACTGCATCTCAATTCAGCATGCATAACCAAGATAATAGTATTGAAATCAACATCCTCAAATCGCAGGTGTGATTACATACCTATTTGCATTATTATAAGGGGTAATAATGAATGAACGAATATGACCACTGCATGAGGAAATTACACAACTATTGACCCTTAGTTCTACCTTTGTTATGCAAAATACCACAATAGAAAATTCCACAATAACTACTCAAAGCACCTATGAGAACTTTACCCCCATGAGAATCACACGATACAGATCTCCCCGAAAGGCTAAGTTTCCTCTAAGATCACTGAAAGCAGTTTCACACAAAACATTACATGCAATTCTGAATACCAACACCATAGATAGGGTCAAACCGGCATACAGCAATATGTACCAATAAATCCAACAATATCTTTCCTATGTTACCATAGCAACCAATGATTTGACAGTTATTTTTCACAAAGAGTTTCACACACACACAACAACACTAAACTAGGCATGTGCACCAAACCATGCATGTTATTGTTTTAAACCAAACGCGCAGACACCTCACCCAACACTTGCACCAGCTCGAATGCTCATTGTTCCGCCTCAAAACCTACTCGCCATAATTGTTAAAAAGATACAATGGTTGTGCACCCCTTGTTTGAGTGTTACTAACACTCAAAAATCACCTCTAAATCATGTTTAAACTCTAGTTGAGTTGTGCAACTCCCAAATTTTGCATCTCCATTTCACCTCTGACATATTTTACATCGTGCGCTCATTACTCTACTCTCTCTGAAAAGGTTAGAATGCAGTTGCATCAGATTTAACCAGCAAAACAATACTACCCCATCTGCTAAGGGCGGGCACACCACTAAATAATCGCTCCATTGAAATACAACGAAAATACCACATCGCGCCCGCTGAATTGCACCCCGGTGACAATATTTTGAATTATGAATTCATGCCTATAGATCACAACTAAAATGCGAATATAAGTTCAGTTTGTGATATCTTCTAGGAGAGGATTTTAAGGAAAAGGGCATTATGACACAGCGCCACCACCATTTTGAGCCGACGTGTACGCCTCATAGCAGCTTTCCTACCAGGGCCGGGAAGTCGAGGGCCTAGTTTCTACAACGAATCGATTTCCAAATTTTGTTGATAATCTCAGCGATGGTCAAGCTATACTCTTTCACTTTTTATTATAATATAACACCATTCACTAGGAACCTGTTCCCCAAAGTGACTCCAAAATATCTCAAACATGTTTTGTCATTTGACCGGAACTACTACCCATTCCCCCAAACGTTGGAGTGCTTTAGTGTTGTGCGCCCGTCGAACACACACTTGAAACATTGGTTTTTATTTTTTTCTTGATTTTTGACAAATATGGACGTTTTTTTAAGAAAAAGTGTCATTTTTTGCTTATCACGGACACATGAAACTGGAGTTAAGGGTCTCCAAGTAAGTAACTTGATATTATGTTCTAAAATATCCCTTTTTGTGCAGTTTGGCGCTCTTACTGTGTTTTTTGACCAAAGAATCTAGCTGTTAAAACACGTTTTTGTGGAACTTATTATACATTGTGAGATTCAAACATCTTGAAGTTTATCTTCAGAAATGTAAAAATCAGCGAACAAATCATTAAGTAATGTATATGCTTATTGCCACTGACACCCCCCCCGCATAGGCTGTCACTATAGCGCGTGTATAGCAGGATTGCCGGGCAAAATACAAGGGGTAGGGGTGGGAGGAAAACTAGAATTTTGCATCTTTGATGAGCTCTTTCTACTTCTTTTCTCTTAAACATATTGTTAACCGACCTTACCCGAGCGTTAGGTAAAATAACTAAATACTGGCTAAGACAGGTACAAAGAACGGGGGTTACGGTAGCGTGGACTTTGTACTCTTATATAGCAATCTGATCACAAAATAGAAAGGACTGAATTCGTACCGTTGTCACACTTCTTTATTTGTAACTAGGAAATTGTAGCCGACTCAGTCAGGATACAGATTTTTTTACACGTCTAGCTTGGTCGGTCTTATCTAAAACACTACTTCCCCTTTCAACTCCTCTTATCATACACAACTCCAAGAACACGCCTAATTTTACCTTCTACAATCTGATTGGTTGGCCAGAGGCCGCGCGCTAGCCCATAAACAGTGAAATGACATTACGGATAGAGTACGGGGCGCGCGCGAGGAGCCGAGTCGCAGAGGAGGAAACGCATCCTCTCAGAGGGAAACCTCCTCCCGAGGGAGGGAACTTCCTCCCAGAGGGAGGGAAACCTCCTCCCAGAGGGAGAGAGGGGGGAAAAACGTCCTCCGAGAGGGAGGAGGAGGCAGTTCTCCTCCCAAATTAGACGTGAGGGAGCGCGGTTAGCGGCACCTTGAGCATAAGCGCCTGACGGGCGTCTGGGCCCCTCCCAACACTGGACGGTATGTTCTATTATATTAAATACTGGATGTGACGGTCGGGTCCGTAACAATATATATTTCTTACGTCAAGAAAAAACCTACAATGTTGTTTTTTCGTGTGTGGAAAAATACCTCTAAGGGCTTGAGGTGGACAGTATTAAATTACCAATGTTAAACTCGAACGCCACGCCTCTTTGCTCAAAAAATGAAGGGAACGCGGTTTTGAAATCTCGCTTCCCTTGAAACAAGAAACAAAGAGCGATTGGAATTGATAACTAGCATTCAATTACCTTTATGTCATATACACACACACGCTTAAACATTGAATTTCAATGTACTTATTTGATGTCGGAGTGTCAACAATCCATATCTCAATCAGTATTTGAGCCGAATTGCAGCCCATAGCGAAAACACGGCCATAAATCGACCAGTTTCATGAGCACCTGTATTACAATACGATTTCTTTGTTTTTAAATCGTTTATTTTTTTAAAATTGGATTTGATTCAAATGCGATTTGGTCAAATATAGAGTTAATGTAAAACTCAAAAAATTAAATAAATTGAGTTCTTTGCAGACTCGAAATGCAAAAAATCACACTCCCCGTATGAGGGTTAGAAGGGCGCACACCACTAAATAAATGACCTCCATTGAAATCACGTAAAAATACCACATCGCGCCCGCCCTGATTTGCACCCGCGTGACAATATTTTGAATATTTGAATTATTTCCCTAATAGATCACAACTAAAACTTTCGAATAAGTTTCATTTTTGCTATTATTCTAGTAGAGATTTTCGAAGACAGGGCATATGATCAGCGCCACCACTATTTTGGGCCGACGTGTACGCCTCATAGGCCGCTTTCGACCAGGGACGGAAGTCGGGGAGGGGGGGGGGGCCTCGTTTCTACACCGAATCGAATGCCAATTTTTGATAATCTCAGCGATTGTCAAGCTATACTTCTTTCACTTTTATTATAATAACACCCTCACTAGGAAACGGTCCCCAAAGGACTGCAAAATAATCTCAAAACCAGTTTTGTCATTTTACCGGAGACTACCTCCTACATTCCCCCAAACGTGGAGGATTAGTGTTGTGCGCCACATAAATGCTAGCAATACCGACGTGCTATTCTAAGCGCAACACACCACACAATGCATGCACCATTCAAGGTCAATGCACTTAGTACCAAATAAAAGAAAGAATTTCCTTATCAATTCTGAATAGGACTGTGACTACAATATTCCCTTCAGTGATTTACAAAAATTGACAACTCATGAAAACGAACCTGAATTAAATTAAACTCACTCAACCATAACTCCCTTACTCTCACAATCAAAAAAACCAAACTCACACCCCACTCAATCCAATCTCATCCCTATTCATTTTTTTATCTCCTAATCATTCTATCTTCCCCCCACCAGATCAGATGTTGCTTTAAAAACGGGTGAACAAAATTGTAAAATGAAATCATATATCTGTCCTGGTTAGCATCAAAATGAATGAACAAAATATACAAGAAACATAGGGTCTAAACTCAACAAACAAACTCTTCAGATTTTACAGAACCACCTGCGTTACCTAACCCCCAAAACTCTTTTGGAAACCTCTAAATTATCTACTCACAATTTTATCTACACCTTCGATAATTCGTCAAATCACATGCACAACTCGCTCTCTATTCCATCCCTCCACACATTCAACTAACAAACAAACTCTATTCCTACAACTCACAATCTTTAACCTCTATGGAACACACTAACATATCTCTCTCATCCAATTCAACACGCACGGACAGTCACAACACAAAATATCATTAAGCATTTTAACTCAACTGGCCAACCATAGTTATGACTGAAAATACCAGGTGCCGCTGTACCCAGGGCTTAAAAAATTTGCCACACTTTTTGAGTAAAATTTACCAAGCTCTTACAAAGTGAGTAATCAGGTATCAAAAGCCAAAATCCACATTAAACTCAGAAATCGATGTTTACATCATGTTCCACTCTACATACCACAGTATAATGATGACTGTAAACCTACATTATAAAATCAGTGAAGGTAGTGCTGCCTGCGACAGAATGGTCACATTTAAATTTTTGACATTATCTTTCCATTTCTCTCTCTAAGAAAATTACATCTTAAATTTAGCCCATGCTCATCTCAAAGCTTAGCATCAAACTCCAAAAGATCCCCCAACTCTAAACTCATATACTCAAAATTGACCGTCACCTCAACAATTAGTACTCGGACTTCAACCTAGCTACCAAAGCCCAGCTAAAAGTTGGTAATACAATAATCACAGTAAAAACAATCTTGTTTTGAAATCTTAATGCACCTGATAAAAATTTAATACGCTCAACACCACCATCAGCAAAACCGCACAAAACACTTGCAAATTACACACATGTTTCATGGTACATGTCCACACTTTGCATAAACCTACCTGATTGTCTTGGCTATTTCACAATTTGTATGCCGATTTACACCTTATGGCCTACCATAACAACTGGGAGGATCTCATGTGACAAATTAACACCAACTCCCCAAATTTTATACACAAGCATGGACTTACTATACCTGGTGCAATACTCCACTAAATAACTCTAACTTGCTTACCACAGCAAAACTAGGACCAATTTTATGAATGTACCCAACACGTGAGCATATTTATCAAAACAACTATCTTTTTGAGCTGCCATTAAAGGGGC
>JAMKCH010080335.1:0-28356 GCA_023653785.1 Ophioderma brevispina | reverse complement strand
CCCCCGACTACATGCCCCCCCCCCTGCTGAAATAAGGGACACCCCCCACTTTTTCAGTATGTTGTCGCCCAAACCAAAGACCCCATTGTATAAAAAAAAAAGTCTCGCCCCCCAAAGACCCCATATTTTTTTCACCATTCATTAAAAAAAAACCCTTATTTTTTTTACCTTTTTTCTATTTTTTAGGGTCACCGAATGCCCTAGGGTTTGGAAGCACCAGCATCTATACTTTTCATATGTGAGTACCCCCACCCCCGTAGCCGTATCCCAAATCTAAAACGGCCTACTCTCACATTCATTTCATATGACACATCATAGTTGATTTGAAAGAAATGTCTGAACAAGTTCACCTTTTTGGTAAATATAGAGCTATTTAAAGGTGTGGGTCAATTCAACAGCGAACAAACGACAAACTGAAATCAAGATTACAACTGACATGGATGATGTTGCAAGGTAGCAGAATTCAGCAGTCTAAGTACACAACAATATGAGCGTCTGCAGTCCATCCTGGAAAATGCACTTTACTGTTTTCCTTTTTAAGCTGATTTTTCATCTCAAAATGTTATAAAGTGACAGGAGGAGAGGGGTTTTTTTTAGGATACAAATTTCTCTCCCAATGCACAAGATCGATTTTAGACCACATACCAAGAACATTCGAAGGTTTATGGACAAACAAGTACAAAAGAAACAGCAAACCTTGTTTTGGAACTTGCCTGACTATCGTAATTGTCCCCATAGAACACAGTGTTTTGACTTTCTGTAGTGTGCACGACAGAAAGTACTAAACATATTATTATTAATAAAGACGGCGTATCCGGCTTATTCACTTCAGGTTGTGATCTAATCAGTGGAAGGGCATTCCAACTATGCAAAAAACCCGGGTTCGAAAAAAAAATTGGGTGGTGCTTCTTTCTGGAAATCTCCTCATGTCCTTTAAATAGGTTGCCTGCATTTTAAACATTTACCCAATAATTGATGCCGCCGCGCCATGCGTCCACGTCCATCGCCATGCGTTCATCCAGGGTTCACTCACTCAGGACTCGCCATAATATAAAAATCAGTTAAAACACCGTGCATGTCAAACAGCAGTCGTCACAGGATAGCCTATGCGGGAACTACACTATGTGGGTATAGCCATTGGATATAGTGCATCGAAAGAGGGGCACGATAGTACTTAGGCTATTTTTGTAGACTATCGCAGTTAGCGGCAGTCCATCAAGATGATGAATACATTTCACATACAAATTTTCTCGCATCGTTTTTTCAGATTTTGTAGAGAGACTGACAATCACAGAAATAAAGTATCGGAACTTGCAAATGGTGCCCATTTTCCCGTATTTCTACCGAATTTGACTAAAATATTGGAACTCAGCAAGGTAAATTTGAAAAAATGAAATCTTTGAAATATGAATTAACCCTAACAGGACCGGGCGTTGCCGGCCGACGGACCAAAGGCAACGAAAGGCAATCTATTTGTATTTTTAACGGCCCAGATGCAACGAGAGCCAAAGTTTGCGTTACATTGCATCTCGGCCGTTTTTCCCGGCACGGAAATAAGTAGCGTAACGTCAATAACGGCCCAAATACAACGAAAGAATCGCGGCCCCTTTTCCGGAAGACGGCCCAAATGCAACGAATAAACATCGCGTCATTTCCTGGGAAGACGGCCCAGATGTAACGAATAAAAACATCGCCGCATTACCGGAAAGACGTCCCAGATGCAACGAGAAACACGCGTGAAAATGCAATAAAAACAGGGTAAATAAATAAATAAATAATAAATAATGGATGCGTTCTTCACACTGATCTGCTATGAAAGTGTAGCTTATAGTTCGCCAAGTTTCGTGAGTGGCGCATTACGCTTCCTCATACGTCGTGAGTGGCGCTTTTATGCTACGTCATGCTCTTGTTTACGTCTTATGAATCGGTTTTATGCATATTAACCCAATAGCTTATCGAAAATGGTGGCGCTATCACCATCGAAATCGAAATGTCTATGGGCATTTGTACAGTTTCACCTGCTGATGAAAAGCATGAGCCTTTCTGCGGGGCAAACCGTCCGAAATGCAGTTGGTGAAAAGCCTCGCATCATTTCCCGTCAAGAACGGCCCAGATGAAAAAAAAACATCGACGTCCATTTTCCCGGAAGAAGGCCCAGCGCAACGATAAAAAAAACATCGCGTCATTTTCGGGAAGACGGCCCCGGTGCAACACGAAAAACATCGCCATTCAGGTAAGACGGACCAGATGCAAAGAGAGCCAATGAGAGTCATTTGCGCGACAAAATAGTTGTTGACGGCCCAGATGCAAGAAAAGCATTTTCCGCCCGGGTACCCGTTTCGTTGCCCTCAGTCCTCTCGGTCCGCGTTCTACGTTAATTGACGCGGGGCCGTTTCAGAAGCGGGCGGTCACTGGAAACTAACGATCCAATTCCATGGCCTAATGAGAGAGTGGAGATCAACAGGTCATGGTGGGATCTGGTTAAAAACATTGGCAAGTCGTGACTGATGTGCTGACGACGTAGTTATCTTATTTCCTTCAGTAATGATACCATTGCATTCGATCGAGTGGGAGCGGTCATTTCACACAGATCCAGGGAAATGCCCTTTCAAGTGGATTGATAAGTGTGTGATACAATAGGTATTGAATGGTAATTTAAAACAAGATTTTCTCGCGAGTTTCGAAGCCATTTACACCTTCCTCTTCATTTCCATTTCTCTGATTTCTCATTCACCCTGCATACAAGTAGCCCCCGGGCCACTACTGTGAAGAAGCAAGATGATTCGTGCTTTACCTGCAAAAACAATGTTCAAAATAATTGAGACAAAATAAACATGATTATAAACTTGATAAAAGACATCATTCTGAAAATTAATTATACAAATCACCAAGTGCACACTCACGCTGCAGTGTGCAAAAATTCATGGGAAATAATAAAATTAGCAAGTTGTCGGTTCTTAGCACACAGTCTTGATCAAGGCTCGCGGACTTGAAAAAAGTAGCCTACCTTTAAAATTATTGCAGTTTGCTATCATAAATCTATTAATACATGTGTGTAATGGTCTTTTCGCTGATATTTGGACCCGGAGTCTGAATGTACACACAAGCATATGCTTGCAAGTTGCTAAATTTGCGTTGGCCAACTTACTTCTTTACATTACGTTACTCAACTCTATGTTACAGATGCGCGAAGAAAACTCGCTTGCACAGTGCTGGCATCATTCAATCATCCGTCTGATGGTAAGAGCAACTTAAAAAACAAAGCCATATTGGATGAGGCTGTATCCTGTCATGAGTGAATAAGAATTACCATTTCTAGGGGCAAGCAAACACCAAACCGAAACTGCAAGCCCAACAAACAGCGAGAATCCCTGGAATCTTTGTGTGTGTGTTGGGAAAGTTTCACCGTTTTATGGTTACTGAGAATGAACAAAAGAAGAAGTTAAGATGAGAAAAACCGGAAGAAAAACGCCCACAAGGAGAGGAGGAAACTGAAAGATGTCCCTCCTTCAAAGGTTCGTTTAAAAAGAGTTAGCTTTTGGCTTGATCATGGTCCACGTCAACTGCAAAATTCGCAGGCTGAAACTGAAGTAGCTATGTAGTATCAGTTTACACAAAATTAAAAAAAAAAATTTAAAGGTGCATTTTCGTGATCCAGCACCTTATGTGTTATTCATTGTTCACTAGATATCCTTAAGAAAAGGCTTATTTCACCCAAAAAAAGTTGAGTTGATCCCGATCTTGCGGTTTTTGTTTAGCGGAAATCAGGCACCACCGAGGGTGGCGTCCTTACCTTCATTCATGGTGAAAATTGGGCTAAGGGCAGACGAAAGAATCCGTTTTACAGACAGCCGCAGATATTTCGAAAATTCAAGTAGTGTTCAACTTTGCGATATTTCCTTGTGAAAGTTTGTTGTATTATCATTAAAAAACTGCTTAATATGTAGTGTAAACAATATTCTACACAGAGAGACTTGCCACATGGTCGATCGGAAGGTTTTCTATTCAAAACCGGAGGGTTGAAAGATGATCGATTCTGTGTCGAAGACGATGGGCGAAAAAGTACTAGACTTGGCATTGAATCGCCAGTTTTATTCTGCGAAATGTGTGAACATACGTCCGAGTATGAATGGATTCGAATGTTTATTCCAATAGAGGTTTATTCTACCATTATATGGTCATGATCTGCTTCAAAAAGCAATCCTAACTGGTCCTCAAAACGTTTTTGGTTGTCTTCCATGTCATGTGCTGTACGTTGTGTAATAAAATGGAGTCGGGTGCTTTGCTTTTACCTCGTGTGTGAGAAATTCTGGCAACCGAGGTTCACACGGACCGACCGCAGCCGCTGTTGGGCGGAACGTGACAGTTTTGGTGCATGAATCGCGTGCTTGGCACAAGTGATCACGATGTCGATTGAAACAAAATGACTCATCTGATATATGAGCTATATATTATGCGACATGCCACACAGATATTTAGGCTACAACGATTTTTCTAAAGCCGAAAAGAAAATGTTAAGTTGCCTTCATTGGTGGATGAAAAAAGGTTGAACAAAAGTCAGCTGAGTTTTATTAGGCCTATAGGGATTATTAAATTATAAAATGGTTGGGTGGTGTATTGTGTATATTATATGTGCGTGTGTGTGTATGTATGTGGGTGTGGTGAGTGTGGTATATGTGTGTGCGTGTTGTGTGTGTGTGAGGGTGTGTGTGTGTAATTAATTGATAAAATTAGGAGTAAACACTGTGTATGCTCTTTCCCCATCAAAAAACTGAGACTGGGACTTTTTAAAGGGGCCGGATCTCCCTCCCGCCCCCCCAAAAAACTGTCCCCGAGTACCTATAAACTTCGAGGAGACTTCGAAAAAGAAACATACTCAAGACTTTTCCCCCACACCTCTTTCAGACCCTGCCCTAGGCTAGACCCAGCTCCTCACTGCGGGGTAGTCCCGATTGTACTTCTAGCTTGGCTGCCGTTGCTGGGCAGAAAACCCTTGACAATAATCTCAACCACCCTCTTGTTACCACCTTATTTTTCATTGATTTTGGGGGTGAATATTAAAACAAAGACCCAAAAAACCAAAGACCCAAGACCCATCAAACTAAAAAACAAAGACCCCCCTCAACTATAAAACAAAAAAGACCAACTAACTATAAAAATAAAAAAAAAAAATACAAGACCCCACTCAACTATAAAAACAAAGAACCCCCCTCAATATAAAACAAAGACCCCCTCAACTATTTATTTTGTTATTATTTTAATTTATAACAACAAAACAACATTATATTATTTTTATTTCGTTAGTTATTTTTTATTTTGTTAGTTTGTTATTTTTATTTATTCTTCAGTTATTTTTTTCGTTATATTTAATTTAATTATTATGCTTGATGGATGTAAAATAGGACCAAAGTGTCTTTTATTGGGACTTCGTCTGATCTTTGTGGCAAAAATTATTATTTTTCCTTTTGGTCAAGCAGGTTTTCCCATGTAATTTCTTGATATATAGTCAATATATAAAGATAAATAAATTAATATAAATGAAAAATAACATTAATAAAAAAATAAATATAAATAAATATAAATTTATAATTAAATAAATATGAAAGAAAAAATAATTAAAAAAAAGAATAATAGCAAATGAAAATAAAAATAAAAAACATAAATAAAATAAGTAAAAAAAAAATAACTAAAATAAAACAAATACCACAAATTAAACATTAAATAAAAAATAAAATCTCTATGGGATTTTTTGTATAGGGAAGTTCTAGGCCTATACCCAAAATCACTATATATAAAATTTTAAAAAGTCCCTCTAATGACTCATCAGTGACGTCCTCTATCACTTTCCAAAGTTTGATAATACTTAACTAAAAATTCTGCCACCATAGCACCTTTAATACGCAACCTACACATACAAAGACATACACACATGTCCATACGGACCTATACTGAATACACACAGTTTGGTGGGTTTGTTTTATAGTTGAGGGGGTCTTTGTTTTATAGTTGAGGGGGTCTTGGGGTTATGGGGTCTTTGTTTTATAGTTGAGGTGATCTTTGTTTTATAGTTTAGGGCGTCTTTGTTTTATAGTCACCCCTTATTGTGTGCGTGTATAAAAATATAAAAATGTAGTGTAGCTGATAAAAAGGTTGAAGTTATTATCAAGGAAAATTGGGGCGACAAGACGCCATTTTATTCAAAATGCTTGGTGGTGACAAGGCAAGAAGAAGAATCTTGATCACTCCTCGGCCCCCTCGCATAAATTGTTGTGCAGCGGGAAATCATGTGGGGGCCGAGGGGAGTGATCAAGATTAATCTTATTGCAGTTTTCCACTTGCTTGCGCAATTGATCACATAGCACGATTTGGGGATTACACATGTGGAAATTCACCAATACTCTTGAATTTCCACATGTGGAAATTACAACGGTCGCTTGATTTCCACATGTGGATATACACCGAAAAATGTGTATATACCCAAATCTCTTATTTGTGGAAATACACATAGCGCTTCCCTTTAACTGTGGAGAGTACCTATCCGCTTGTATTTCCGCAGTGGATATTCGCTAAATTTGGTAGTTCCACATGTGGATATTCACCGAAAAATGTCTATCTCCGCACTTTGGTAAATTCACAGATCTCCGCGAACTTCCACATGTGGAAATTCACTATTCACCGAAAATGTGTATTTCCACAGTGGATATTCGCTAAAATTTGTGTATTTCCACCTGTGGATATTCACCGAAAAATGGGTTTCTCCCGTTGGTATATTCAAAGATCTCCGGTGAATTGCCACATGTGGATATTCATCGAAAAATGTGTTGTATCTCCGTAGTTGGTATATTCACAATCTCCGCGAATTTCCGCCTGAGGATTATCATCCGAAAATAATGCGTATATCCGCATGTTGGTATATTCAAATATCCCGTTCATTATCCACATGTGGATATTTAACGAAAATGCCGTATTATCCGATGTTGGTTATATTCCACCGATCCCCGTTCAATTGTATGCAATATTTATTCCGTTAGAATAAATGATTGATAAATGAAAGTTACAGTGAAATAAAACGTGAGAGTGTTCCGTATTGCCAAAATGGCAACAAAATAAGAGTCAAAATCAGGTATTAGAATGAGCAAATTATCCATGTATTCATAGAATATCAGAAGACGTGAAGTAAAGTTTAAAATCGTGCTCATTTTTAATACATGTACAACAATAACTAATTTAGGACGCTGGATTAATTAAATTCAAATTCTATTGGTTGTCGAGATGACCGGATTGAATGGAGCTAATTGGCGCTGGTTGGTTGAATATGTCTTGTCATCCATTGAAATCGGCATCCATTTGGCGGCACGCGGCTTATGTGGCAGCCGTGTTTTCTGAATCAATCGATGGAAAGCAGGATATTGTAGCCGTGTTTTTCGGGCATTTTGTATGGTTGTTTATGGAGGGAGGTTTCGGAAATAAGTTAGCAAGTGTTGAACAAGATTCAATTTTTACGCAATTCCCAGACAAAAATATGCGAAACTGTCTACTTTATGCTCTAGCTAGATTTGCTCCAAATCGCGGTGCTCAATTTTAGAAAGAGATGCAGAAGCAAAGAAGAACAGAAAAAGTGTCTTTTTTTAACAATTTAAAAATTGAATCTATTAGTTCGAAACTGGCCAACAAGATCCGTAATAGAATGTAAATTTCTGAAAATCGCAACGGTTGTGACAGGTGTCCGAGGGGGGGCGAAGGGTAGACAGAGATCTTTTATTTGTACTTTTGGTGTTTGTATTTTAATAAAATAGAAAAAACCTAAATGTTAAAAAAAAACAACCAAGCAGTCGTATAGTTAGGGGGGTAAAAGGACGATGCTTGTCGCATTCTCGGGTGGCGGGAGCCGTCAAAAAAAGTTCATAACTCAAAAATTTAGACCAAATTGAGTTTGTTTTATGTATTTTACTCACAAATTATGATCGTTATGATGAAATCAGAAAATGTAAAAAAATGAAAATTATCATTTATGTTTCCAAGGTAAGCAGACCTCAAATGGTTCCGTTTGAAAAGTGTGGGATACCTTCCACTGAAAGTATATTCGTACACGGGGCCTTATCGTGTTATATCAGGTGATTATTATTTGATTTGAAGAACTAAGTTTGGTGGAAAAATGTAGCTGAGAGTGTTCTAGATTACGAATTATGAGCAAACTTGAGACACCGCACTGAGTGATTTTGATTGAAATAGGGCGGTCGGAACAGGATCGTAATGCGTTCTGACGATTTTGAAAGGCGGAACACACATTGCTTTGAATTATCGCACAATAGCGAAATTAATAATACTGTGTCATGAACTTGGAAACTTTTCGACAAAAATCAAAAAATCGCACGGAATTGGCTAAATGTTGCTACCAAATTATGGGGTGTTCTGTGCTAATTTTCGAGTTAAGTCCAAAAATATATATTAGTCGTTGCATATCAAATATTTAGAGGTCGCGTCACGGTATTGGCGCACGCATTTCCCATTTTGCACCCCTTTGCGATGCGTAAGGTTCATCTCTTGTTTCACGGTGCAATGGTGTTACAATTTATATAGAATTAAACAATCAACTGAATAAAGAATGATTATTATTCTAGCTGGTTAGTTTTAATTTGATTAAGTTATAATTAGCATTAAGGTGATGATACGGTTAATTATCAGATGTAATAATTCAGGCCTTAGGGGGTAGTGTCACTTAGGGAACGTTGGGGTTAGTGTCACCCTATGTTTTGATAATTCTATTTTTTCTAAGGTGGATTTACGTGAAACTTATTTGTACTTCAATTAGAAGGCATTTTTCACTGAGGAATTTCATGGATAATTCATCCAAAATACCGGAACCTAAGAGGAAACAATAAAATAAATTCAAAACTAGGAATAAACGTTACAAAAATATACATCTAGCGATATTAATAAGTCTAACTGTAATACAGAGATAAATGTAACCACTTTATAAACATCTCGTGTAAAATACCATGCCAACACAATTATTCATAAAGACAATATGCAGGTCTATGGTCCAATCGCTTATAGCCTCGTTCCCCCGGGCACCCCGATTTTAACAGAAGTTGTAAAAAAATGGTACAAAGGGGGAAAGCTTCTATTTGCTCATTTATCCTGGTAAACCTTAGGGCTAAAGGAAGGTTTGGTTGGAGGTCTGAACTTAAAACATGCTCAGTTTGGTCGGCAAATAGTAATTTTTTTACCACAGCATCTATTTGAAGATTACAAAATCACGTTTTTAGCTCTCATTTCAAAACGATATTGAAATATTAGCGCGAAAATTTACGATTAGGTTTTTGGGTGAAGGCTATTCGACCGATGACAAATTATAAATTTAATCGGGTCATCAGGGTATAAAACAAAAGTAAAGGTAACGGAGTTGATGTGTGTTATCGGTAAGCATAAAGCCAGAAATAAACACAGCGAACTGGGGTCGTTAATAGATGAGTAGTTAGGCCCAAATGAGACGGCAAACAACTAAACATACGATTACATGCAGGGAATTGTTTGTTCTCTCATACCGCTATATTTAAAAACAAAGAAATTTAAATTTTTTACTTTTTTCGGGTTTTTTATTTACAGTTGTGAAGGTACATATCTTATTCGTTTATATAACAAAAATAAAAGAAATAAAGTCCATTAAGTAGTAATTAGAAATTAGTTTACTTTTAAAATTGAATTTTTTAATTGGAAAAGGTACAAATTCATGAAAGGTACAAACACCTGATCAAAAATTTGAGGGTTGGGGATGATTCCGTTTATGTTAAAAATTAATATAGGATACATTATGCATTTATTTAATCTTCCGTAGTTTAAGGTGGTATTAGGTAAATAAATCTTAAACATTTTTGGACTTTTCTTTTCAAGATTCATCTCGCTGCCCGACCCAGGTTTTAGGTGAATACGTTTAGAAAAGCCGATTGATTTACTTAATGAACATGAACAATGAACGCATCGAACACTTGATCATTGAAATTGGTTGTAGGCCTCTTCAGATAATCTAAAATAGTTACAAAATTCCCATAATCAGAGAAAGGGCGTTTTTATTAATCCATTTTTCATGCTTCAATTGGCGTGATTTCTCGATACCTATAGAAACTGAATAAACGTAGATTTTTGCTTTTGTAAAAAGTAGGGAAAGTGAAGTGGGACAGAGCTGAATACTAATGCCTGTTTATACCGGATCCGTGTTGGGGCACTGTATTTTCAAAGGGGATATGATGCGTAAACAAGAAAAACGCGTATAAAAGTGGTCTCAGTGCCCATGTCCCCCCCTCACCCCCGGACCAGAAGTTATTAGAGAGAGGATGTATATATCACACTTGCAATCTTGTTTGATCACATCTGGTCCGGGGTCGGAAGGTATGGTCTGTTCGTCGTCTGCACTTGTTCCTGTATTGTTATATGCTATCTTGGTCATATTCAATTAGTTCATCTTATATAAATAACAAATTTGTTATTTTTTTTCCTTTTTTTAATGTTTTCTTATTTTTTGAAAATGTGCCCATGTTCCTTTAAACACTTTGGGTATATACATACTATTATCATTATTATATCACTGATTAATTGGATCAACAGTACTTTGTCATCTATCGTTTGTATATCATTTTAAACATGAAGAATTGTATGTATTAATGATAATGGATTGTATAACTTAGATTCAAATACTTAGGCATGCATTCTCTATACACTACATTTGTATCATGAAACAGGTCTAAATGAAATAAAGTAAAATATATTAAAACAAGAAGAAACTTAAAAATTTTGGTGACAAGGGACCGAAATTATTGATCGCATTTATACAATCAATGGGTGTCGCTTTGAGCAGATCGGGACTTGAGAGAATGTGTTGCATGCAGTGTAACATCATCTTTAACCAGAGCAAATTTCAGTAACAGGTTAATTTTTAAAATGTTTTCTGTAAGGGAACCCTATGTGTAAGTGCCCAGTAAGTGCACTTTAGTGAAAAAGTAAAAGGTTACCCCATTTTTAGCTTTCGGTATTTGGAAGTAGGAGACGTGATATACCAACATGCGGAGATACACATTTTTCGGTTAATATCCACATGTAGAACTTCACGGGATAGGTGAATAAAACCTCAGTAAAATTGACTTATTGTAGCTTTTGGTCGAGATATGAGAATATTAGAATTGCAAGGCATTTTAATTTAAACTTTTTAATTTTTTTACATTTTTTCACCCCATTCGCTATTCTGAAAGAGCCAATAGTAGAATAGATAGTTGGAAAAGAAAAATATTTGAAATGACATGTAAATGTGAAACGTGAGGCCAACCGGGGGGGGGGGGATTTTTGTTTGAAAAAAGGAAATATTAATATTGATTGACATTGTCATGGTTCGCCATGTATGAAAGATCGGAATCTGTTGTCTGGCCCATGACGAGTCAGTCATTTTGTTATGGGAATTAGTTGGTTCTTGTGATTCAAATCATGTCAATTAAGGAGAAGATGCTATTGTGCGGTTTTCAGAAAGCCTCCTATATTGAGTAGTCATTAATGAGTTTAATTACATGAGTTCGTGTTGAATGGATGTTAATCACGAAATGTTCCCCCCATTACGATAATCTTTAACAGTTGTGGCTGTTGGCCAACATGAAATACTTTTTAGAAAACAATTCAAACTTGCGGATATACACATTTTTCGGTGAATATCCACATGTGGAAAATTAAACAGGGATCGGTGAATATACATCGTGCGGAGAAAGAAAACATTTTTTTCGGTGATATCTACAGGTGGAAATTCACGAGGATCGGTGAATATACTAACGTGCGGAGATACACATTTTCGGTTGAATATCACATGTGGAAATTCACGAGCGATCACGGGTGCAATATACCAACGTGAGGGGGCGGAGCACATTTTGCGGTGAATTTCCACACTGAAGCCATAATCAGTAATTTTTTTTTATAATTCAAAATGCCATTTTGTATCTAACTAGCTAGTGTTCGGTTACATCAAAAACACTGCTTACTGTTCTGTGAAAACAAAAAACAGGAGCCATTAGGATTTTAAAGCCAGCTAAGATTCTTTTTTACGGCTGTTTTCAGCCATAGGAAAAGTCGGATCCCGACTTTATTAGTAAAACAAAGCATAAAAATCATAATTAATTGGCAAATACGTGTGACGATTAGCCCACTTACCAGGGTTCTTTCGTGACAATTCCAATAAACAGTTGTAAAAATGGACTATGACGAAAATAGGGGCGCGATTGTTTACATTTTGAAAAAGTCGCTGATAACGGCTTTAAGTAGAGAATTGAGAATAATTAGAATTCAAGACTATTGATTTTTCAACTTTTTATATTTTTCCACACCATTTCGCTTTTCGGAAGAGCAAAAGTAGCTAAGTAAACAGTTGGAAAAATATTGAATTGGAAAGTGTAAATCGTGTGAAACTTGAGCACGATGAGTTTGATTGACATGGTCATGGTCGCCATTGTGTAAGATCAGCGAAATCTGGTGTCTGGCATGACGAGGTCTTAATCTTTTGTTATGGGAATTAGTTGGCGTTCTTGTGATCAATTCATGTCAATTAAGGAGAGGGCCGTGTTGGTTGTAAGAAAGACCTTATTTGAGCCTGTCATTAATGAGTTGAATCACGATGAAGTTCGTTTTGATTGGCTGTTAATCACGATATGGCCATTACGATAATTTTACAGTGGCTGGCGTGATTGGCCAACATGAACTACTTTTTAGAAAAAACATCAAATATGGCGGAGATACACATTTTTGCGGGAATATCCACAGGTGGAAATGAACGGGGATAGGTGATGGAAATACCAACGTGCGGAAAATACACATTTTTCGGTGAATCTCCACATGTGAAAATTAGCGGAGATCGTAATATACCACAGTGGAAATACACATTTTCGGTGAATTTCCACTTGTGGAAATTCACAGGATCTGTGAATGTACCAACGTGCGGAGCTACACCATTTTTTACGGTCTAAGATCCAATGTGGAAATTACGGAGATCTGTGAAGTTATACCAACGTGCGGAGATACAATTTCGGTGACTGAAATCCACATGTGGAAATACACATTTTTCGGTTAATATCCACATGGGGAAATACAAGCGGACCGGTGAATTTACCAAAATGCGGAGATAGACATTCGGTGAATATCCACATGTGGAAATACAAGCGACCCGGTTGTAGTTCCACAGGGATATTCAAAAGAGGATTGTGAATTTCCCACATGTGGAAATACACCAAAGTGCTAAATTTCATACCTGATATAACCACGAGCCATTAAGCGACGAAACCCAGGCAAGTGCACCAGCGTAATTACAGATACGTGAGTATTAGTTTACCGCCCCAGCCCATGAAAGCCGTATGTATGGAAAATTACCCAGAAAATTACACTCTGTCGTGATTTCACCAAGGATCATCGAAGATAAAATGATCCTAGACATCCATGAAACATCGTCAGGCATTTAGTTTGTGGAGATAGTTTAGCAATGCAACGATCATAATAAAATATTCCTTTTCCCAAAATGGCGTCACGATAGCGTTGGCACGTGGGTTCCGCTTTGGTGGGTCCGTTGCTAAGCACGTTGTTGACCCTTTTTAACATCAGTAGTAATGCAAAACCTCCGAAGTTCTAATATGGTTTGCACACTGGGGAATTTGACCTTCTGCGAGTCGTGTGTAGAAAAATTGATAACCTTGCTCAATGGTCCGAAAACTCGTTCGTTTTTGTTATTGTTACCAGCGAAAATGGCATTGTGTCCGGACGATTTTAATTATACCAATGGGAGAGCCCAGAAGCTTGTTACACATGGCAACCTCGATACACATTTTGTGACATTGAGTAAGGTGAAAAATTATAGGCGTTTGGCCAACTCGCACTCTCAGAATGCAATGGGTAGGGGAGAATCGGTTTTTCTCCCGGTAGGCCACCGTGGTACGCCACTGACTTCTGCTTCCTGTTTTTACTGGCGGGGCTAAGTTTGATATGGTAGGTTAGAGCTTGCTTTTCCAAATGTTTCTTTCAAACATCTTCACTATTTCTAATCTGAGAGATGTGGTTGACATGTATTAACAGGGATATTAATACTATCCAGGGAACACCAATTTGTTATTTTATAAATTAATTTGAATTTTGATTACGGCTAGTTTTGTGTTATGTCTGATAGTTGACTCGACAAAAATGTTCCACCGGTGGTGGCGCAAGGGGGTAACAGACACCGGCAATGGGATATCGCACACCCCCAAAGGCCTATTGAATTTGCTTATACAGGAATAACAGACAAGTACAATGAGCCGACAACAGAGTAATGTAATTGCTGACACAAATTGTGAGAGATCACGAGTACGAGGACTTACCCGTACACAAACAAAACCGCTCCGTGATCATGGTGATAATTTATGCGGTGCTTACTGCTGCGGATGTGAATTCTATTTTTAGATGCCCGGTAGCGTCGGCGGATTCACCGGCAAACAGCGCCGAACTAGAGTTACAAAATATCTTCTGTTTCACGTGAAATATATTCTTTACAGAAATGTAGACGAAGGCAAAGAAAACAAAACCATTAGGGCTGCATGACGAAATTAACGGTTAAAGGGTGGATTTTTGATTTAACATTGCACTATTTCCGCTGCCGCGATCACCGCCATCTTAAAATAGACAGCTTTGAAAAAAAATAAAAACATGCAGCGGGGTGCAGGCCAAAAAATACGTAATTAAAAAAATCAGTTAGACTAAGTTATTGCCCTCAAATTAGAAATCCACGTGACTACGATTTGGTAGTATGCCGTCACAGTATAATATATGCAAAACCTTATCCTATTTTGTCAACCCAAGCTGGCCAAGCCTTCCAAGCTAGCTGGTTTCCAACATACTTACATGGCTTACGATAATTACGACGAGGAAAAAATGATGGAGAATTTTTGTTACGTAATTAGCTTGAGGTGGCAAATCCGAATACGCAACACAAATGTGTGGGAAGGCGCTAAGCATATTGTAACAATGGGTCCAATTATGTCTACTGAAAATTCATATAAAAAGAACACAATTTCAAAACTGAATGCAAGGGTGAGAGTAAACTTCTAACTATTCATTTAGTCCCATTATCTTTCGTTTTAAATTAGTTGCATTTGAAAAATGGCTTTAACTTCTGAAACCATATGTCTTTCAGAGTTATTTGATCTGGGCGCGCTGTTATTTGGCTGGCGAAGGAGGTCACAGATCAGAAACGAATCCTCTGCCCCAAAGGCGAGTTAATTATTTCACATAATCAAGGTCGATTGCCGGTTGAAAATGCGAAATAAAAAACGTCAATGAACGTCACATGTAGGAAACATGTGGACAGTAAAGGACACCTGGTTTGGCGCATTTTTTGTTTTTTAAACCATTGGAGGAAAATGACAAGCGAAGTAAAATTCGCCGATTTCTTCGTTGCAGTAGGATTGAATTCATAAAGGATTTGGGGTTGGCATGCGGTTATTATGGAGCTGTCATCAACATTAACGAGAGGTTAAGTTAGGAATAAATTGGTATTTGTAGCGTGTTGTCCCAAGTCATATTCAGCCAGCTCTGGCCTTGTTCCAAATGTTTTTCAGTGGTGACGCCCGCAAGCTGGCAACAATCCCAGGGCCACCCAGGGTATGCGGTCATGATTAGAATGAAGGGTATCAGGACTCGAGATGGGGTTATTATTTAGTTGCATGTCACATGCCAAAGATTATTACGCATTTCAACGTAATTCCATACAAAGGTCTACCATGAAAAACACTCATAATAAATAATAGGGAACTATGAGTAATTTTTATTCAGTGTAAACCAATATATGAAAAATATTATAATTAATTTTACAAACAGTATTTTATACATCATTCAACCATGCGACTGCGCAACGATGGTCACGTGGCGGTTACGACGGGGGGGAAATACAATTCTGAAATTTTTCCCTCGGAAACACAGATGAATATTGCATCCGACCTCCAAAACAAAAACCCGAACTAAAATGCACTGACTGATATCGTAGTATATGGTGCTGATTGACCGATATAATTAGTGTCTTTCGAAATATTCGAAAAATTTAAATTACAAGAGATCCCCGTATCAGGTTTTTTTTAAGATGTCACAAAATTCAAAATTTATGGGAAAGCATAGATTTTTCACCCAAAAATGAAACGGAGTGGCCGTTTTCGTTTTGATTTTGCGAGATCAGGAAGGTATCATGATGGAAAAAATTTTATTCATCGAACTGCGCATGGGTTACAACATTATCCTTGTGGATTCATTCATAAAAAAACTGTCTCTGAGCATGATGGAGTCATCAAGCAAAATTCTGGTTCACCGAACGGGCACGGCGGTCAGTGACGTCATTAATAGTGGAGCAACTTCATTAATTAGCATAATCCCATTTCTAAAAGAAAAGTGTTTGTCTGCGAATCATTGCGCACATTCTCGGAAGTTTCTTCTGTACGCGTATCGTGTTTATTAAAGCATAGATCGTGTTAATTTCACGTAATTTTGTGTCAAAAGTGTCGACTTTGGTTAAATTTGTTGAGACATTTGCACTCGCTCTCGTCCGTCCCCTGAGACTGGGCACATGTGGCTATAGACGATTTTGAAGTGATGCGCACAGTGAGGCGGCGATTTCCTGCAAAGCAAAATTATGCCGTATGACGTATCGAACGTAGTAGTGCTAATTAAAAATAAAATAGCGCCACGTCGGCTTATCGATCTGCGAGGCACATGGCAGGGGAATGCCATACAGCACAGTATTGAAAGCTGGTTCTTCCCATTTCATGTAAGTTCCCTGGTACTCGCGTTTAAAAATAATAAATCCTTCAATTATGAAACACGTACGCCGCCGGCGTCAAATATGTTATGTGCGATCCCGAGGGACGGGGGGGACATAGGCTACAATAGAAAAGTAGTTCCGGGATAGGTAGCCAGGGGTGGTGACAACGTAAAGACTGGTTATCAGCGGGGAGGCGGACCAAATTACAAGCTGGTAGTATATTATCTAGAAGCCTAGTGTTGCAGAAAGGAGAGATTAAGAAGAGGAGTGAGCGCGCGCCCGCGCCGCGCGCGCGAGATAGAAGGAGAGGACGAGAATTGGGAATAGCGATAAAATGAGAGAAGAGAGAAAGAGAGAGAGAACAGAGAAAGAGAGAGATGATATAGAGAATCTAGATTATAATTAGTAAGATAGTATAGATAAGAGAGTAAATATATAATACGTATATAAATTAGATATATAACTATATAAATATATATATAATATATAAATATATAAGATTAAAAACAGGGTTGTAATGTTTCTTTGCACTGTTTGTCAATAAACTTCCAAACGTTCTCGGTTTAGGTGGTCTAAACCGATCCAGTGAAAGTTGAGAGAAATTTATATTTAAAAAAAAATCTCCTACTTTCACTTTAATCGGAAGTGCAGAAGGTACACACATCTGTTTTAGGGAAAATTCCCCGGACGTCGGCCGTCCGAAAAAATGCTGAACATTGTATATGAATAATTAATTATTGCAATTCTTAATTATTCAATTTTAACCTTCGCTTGGGTTGCCGTTGGATTAAACATTCCAACAATTGGGAAAGCGGCTTGTGTACACGGACCAAGCAGAGAACGAGGATATCAAGGAAAAAAGTGCAATCAGAGATGACGTATCTTCTCTAGTGGTATACGGCGGCCCTGAATTTCCCACGTTGTAGTCTGTGTCACAGGTTGCAAAAGATATCTGTGAAACTTGGTACTTGGTGAGCCCAGGGTTTGTGAGAGACTACTATGCATTCAGCGCTAGTTCCGAAAACAAATTGCCTCCGAAAACAAATGGATTCTATGGATATGGATGTGTTTGCAACAGAGGATTCATTTTGTTGTTAAAAGCTTGTTAAGAGAGCCTCCCTTTAACTGGTCTACAAACTATGGAACCCATGAGACATTTGAACGTTTTCTAATTGGTAGTATGGGCTTTGGAATGACGAACGCCAGACATTTAAGTTCCCACGCTGCGCTGTTTTGTTTTTTTTGGGTGGCTAATTTGTAATAGGAACATTTCATCAGCACTCGCACTTTCGACACCGCCTTATTCTTTGTTACAATGTAAACGCGGTCGAACCTGTACGAAAAAATATAATCCACAACATTCGATTCCTTGTGAATATTGAAGTGTTGAGCCTCCAAATTAAGTGTGTCATATAAAAAAGCAACATAGGCCTACGTCATAATGTAAGATTAATGATAATAACAGAAATATCAAACAGACATTGGGTAATTTCCGGGGTTAATTATGTACTGTCTTCAAACCAAGCTACTGACACTGACGCGTGCGCGGAGTGATATGTTGGCCAACTAAACAGTGGTGAGCAATTATGGTACCACTCTTGTGCGACCCCGTTAGACTCTTTCTGCTGTAAGTTTACGTACTGCTATGCAGGTTTTAGGGAAGTATGGAAGTAGCCAATGCATGCATCGCATGACGCATTGTTAATATTTAAATTGGGGACGGTTGCAGGGGATTTCCCGAAGAATGAGTAATTATGTTTACGCGACTTGGCATGCGAAAAAAAGCGGGGAAATAAGGAAATGAAAAAAGCTGAAACCTACTTAAGTGTGAAATTCAACACGAATTGGCAAAGTCATCTTGGAATTTTAACATTTTTGGTGAGTGTACTTGGGGTAAATGAAATCGGGAGTGAATGATATTTCGTGCATTTTTTCTACGTCCAGCCTGCACGCGGTAGCTCAAGCAACATGTTAAATGTTTATTGCAATCCAAAAACTGCAAAAGAGCGTCCTGGAAGCCATACGCACTCTGGAATGGGCAATTTAAAATAGTACATACATGTGTGACTATAGGACTATATCGTGAAAAGATTAATCACAACTGACCCAACTTCATCAGCGCATGTATTACAACCACTAAGAGTGGTTCGGCGATCGCTGGCCAGCCCGGGCTGGCCGGTACATTGGGAGTACTTTTCCATAGTGCGCAAGTCTCGGTTTTTAAGTGCGGCGCCATACGTACTGTTCATGTGCAGGGAATTCACAATCAAATTATCGCATTTACCGCGAAATTTTGGAACCAGTTTTTTTTTTAAACACATGAGGTGGTGATGGTGTATCTTTCCCAAACTTTGAAAGACCGATCTTGGAATGGAAATCGTATGGATTTTATCAACAACAGGATGTAAAGGTAAGTTTGCTCTAAATAATGGGTTATTGTTATTGAATTTGCGGAAAAAAAAAATATATTTTTGTTATAGGATCACTAGTTTGAGCAAATTTACTTGTTGTTTCCCACGGTAGGAACAATCAGAAATAAAATAAAAATGTATCAACAAATTCAAAATTGATGTGGTGAGAAAGAATATAGAATTGGTACTAGTAGGAAGAGGTGTTTTGTTTACTTAACTAGGACTAGAAAATAACAAAGTTATGAAACAAATATGTCCTAACACATATTCTTTTTAAGCAAGGATGCGCTTCAAAACTTGAACACTAGCTGGCAACTGCACTGAACTATGGGGCTCACCTGAAAGCAGGGCTGTGTGTTTTGCCAAGATAATCAATAGTTTGGCATGCAAGAGTGAACAGGGAACACAAGAAAGGATTTGTCAACACAAGGTTGGCTTCTTCTCTTTTGTGGCCTGGTTCAGTGAACAGAGGCACAATACTAAATTGACCCACTTAGCGGTGTTTAAGTGGAATTTGTATAGATTCAATCAGAACTTATTGAACTAGCAAACCACCACAAAAAAAACTACTCAAGTGTTGAAATAGAGATGAATTGCCACCAACGGCAGGGTGTCTTGTTCTGCTGTTTCCTACCACGGTCATCGCCTAGAGCCACTGAAACTGTGCTGTAATTTCTGTCCGTTTACAGACAGGAAAATGCACAAAATTGCGAATTTCTCACAAGGACACGACCGATTTGCACATGTATAAGATAGGTGGACTTACTGCAGCATACGGACACCATGACTGTGGCAACAAGGGTAGGGAAACAGGCATGAAATTTGGAAAATACTTAAATCTGTCAGGATATTGCTAATTGTAAAAGATAACTTTTAGAAAAATTGACCACAAAATTGTGATTGTACGGGACCTTTCCAAGTGAAGTTACGTCTAAATAAAGACTGCGAGGGTTGCACAAATCTATGATATGAGTGTCCATAGAATTACTGTGTAACCTCGAATAGATACCTGTGCCACCACACAAAAAAACATGTGTAAAATTGATCTTTTGGTGGCCCATATTTGGTCAATTTATCAAGTGCATCATGATCTTCTTCACAGTAAAATTTGAAGTGAAAATTCCACCATTAACCCTACCGGACCGGGCGTTTTGCCGGACCGACGGCCCAAAATGCCAACGACGGGCATCTATTTTTATTTTAAAGGGTCCGTTAATACTTCCACTGCACTGCATTGATGTGCATAAATTACTGCAATGTTCCGTCACTTCCGCTGCCACTCCTAAGCGATTTACTGCAGGTTCAAACCAGGTCACTGCAGGTCAAGGGGGTTTTGCCCTACGTGGCAGTTAAAACTTGCAACGCATGCAGGAAAAATTGGCATTACTGCTACCATTGACTCCACCCCACTGCATCTTGCTGCATCGCCAGTCAAAATAAATTTTAAATTCGTTGCAGTACTGCATGGCGTTGCAGTTTATGCAAGTGATTGCCGTGACGATTTTGGTAGGCTGCATGCAGCAATAACTGTAGTGCAGTGAAGTATGAACGACCATAAACGGCCCACAGATGCAACGAGAGCCAAAATTTTGCGTTTCATTGCCATTCTCGGCCGTTTTCCCGCACAGGAATAAGTAGCGTAAAGCAATAACGGCCCCAGATGCAACGAAAAAACATCGCGTTCAATTTCCCGGACGACGGCCCAGAACCAACAAAAAATTCGCGTCATGTTCCGGAAGAGGGCCAGTCACGAGGACATCGTGCACTGTCGGAAAAAGACGTCTAAGATTGAAACGAGAACATCGCGCGGAAATGCAATGAGAGAACAGAGATAATAATAAAATATAAATAATTTTTTTCTCAATAAATAAAAAATAAGGCTGCGTACTTCACACTGATTTGCAAGAATTTGTAGCATATAGTCGCCAGTCGTGAGTGGCGCTATTACGCTACATCAAGCTGCGTTGCGCGTATTACGCTACGGTCCCTTGCTCCGGTTTACGTAATGAATGCGTTTATGCATGATTTAAAAGTAGCTTATCGAACATGGTGGTGCTATCACCATAGAAATCGAAATGTCTATGGGCATTTGTACACGTGTCACCCGCCTGATGAAAAGGCATGCGGCCTTCTGCGGGCAAACCGTATGAAATGCAGTGAAAAGCATGCATCATTTTTCCGTATGACGTCCCAGGTTTGCAACGAGAACAATCGCGTCATTTTCCGGGAAGACGGCCCAGATGCACGAGGAACATCGCTCATTTTCCGTAAAGACTGCCCAGATGCAACGAGGAACATCGCGTCATTTTCGGTAAGACGGCCCAGATGCAATGAGGGCCAATGGGAGTCATTTGCGCGACAACAAATAGTTGTTGACGGCGAGATGCAACGAGAAACATTGTTTTCCGACCGGGTACACGTTTTTTTCGTTGGCTCTCATTGCATCGGCAGCGTTAGGGTTAAGGGGTATAAAAACATGAAATTATAGGAAAATTTGTGTAAATTTTCCCATTTTTTGACAATTTTAGCCAATTTTGAGTTGAAAAAGGCATTTGCCCAACCGGGTCAGCAAAAAATGCAGTGTCCTGGATTCAACGAAGATTGTTTTCTGGTGGCCAAAGGTTTTCGTAAAACCAAGTCAGAGATTGTCATCCAAAGATTTTTTGGCTTTAATTATTTTGTTTTCGTATTTAGTGTTTTTTTTTGCTCAAAAAATCTATTTTTAGGACTATGGTTATATTAAACTAAAAAGTCACCAAAAGTAACCAATATTATAAATTTGATTCCCTGGGACCATTTAACTGTGTCAAACCACAAACCACAAACATAAAATTTGCCATTATTTTGTTTTTATAACAAATTTTCTGAAAAACCATTCATAAAAATACCGTTTTGACAGGTGAACAATGCACGTTTTACATAGGACATAATTGTCAAGTCAAAGTTATAGCTCCCTCGCTCAGATGTGCCGTCTCTAACCAGGGCGAAACTCAAGCTCTCAGGACCATCCCTGGATCGTCACCGTGTACAAATACCTTGTTTGAAAATCGAGCAATAGTCTCAAGACAGCGGATGGGCAGAGTAGTCTCTGTGCGTCTGAGGAACGGAGTAGAGTACACAAGGATCTTGTACTGGCTCCAATGCGGTTTCAAACTAATGTCAGTGATTTACAAAACAATATCTAGACAATATGGCTACGCCGACAGCAGCCTGGACAGAAGTAGATACACTTATGCAAGATATGGCCTACTTGCAAGCATATCTCAAGACCTGGAGACTCTGAAGCTGAGCGAAGCCAAGAACCTTTACTGCCTCCACCTCATCCTAATACCAAAGAGGCTCATCGCCGCGCCAGCTTCAAATCAACCTCAATGGAGCTCCTCCGCCATACAATCACACCAACTATCTGGGGAGTGAAGCTTGGACCCGGCAACTTACTTACCACGGGTATAGCACCTTGAGTCTGTATGCGCCAAGGTATCTCAAGGAATAAACTCCTGTGCCGACTGGTGGATCCGCCATGGGTGCCAGCCCAAACGACTCTACGCACCACGCCTTGGCTCTGGTTCGACAGCGCTGCTGATATGCCGCCCCTGCATGTGCAGCAGGCTCTCACACAAAGAAGCGGACAAGAAGTAGTACTCAATGAGACCTTAAGAACCATTATTGGTGCCCTCCATCCTATCCATCTGAGTTCTACAGTGCTTTCGGCATTGCACCTGCGTGCTCGGAGAGGAGACAACCACAACACACAAAACTAGTAATAAGCTCTGCTGGCCAACAAGCACCTGCTGCCATACAACTGTCAAAGAATCCACACCAGCTCAGCAGACAGGACTGTGCTTTCATCAACCTTTGTCGACAAATGCTACTCTCCAGCTCCCCATTAACTCTACAGACATGGAATACTGCCTGACTAGATATCCAAGACCAGATCAAACTCATTATTACACCGATGACAGAACTCCCACCTGGTAGTGGTAGCAATCTTCCACGCAAAGACCCAGAATGGGTCACCTTACACCGGATTCGCACAGGAGTCTGTCGCTTCAACAGCAATAGGCACCGATGAGGGCTGCGGCCAATCGCTAGCCTGCCAATGTATGGTTATCCATCAGACTGCGGCAATCAAATCTCAGTGAGTGCCCTACATTTCGTCCACTGGTGGATAGACTTCTCAAACCCCAAACCACTCAACAGTGAGCTGACCCCACCATTTACAAACATTCTGCTGCCTCTATGCAGAAGAGAAGAATGATCTTACTATTCTTACCCAAAGAAGGCGAGGTCCCGTGGTATGCTACAAGTGGACAATAGGGCAGTAGTTCAGCTAGAACAGAAGAGTAACGGTTAATAATATACTCATAATAATCACCAAGAGTGTATCGGGATCATCAAATCAAACAGGGACTGCATGAAGCGATCACTGAGGAGAGTATTGGATATGAATTCAGTATTCTGCATCACAGCTACATTGCAGGTTTATTCTTTGAGGTGGCCAAATTCAAAAGGGTGTGGCACAATACTAATTCTTTTCGGTATTTTGAATTGATCAATGATCAAGCTAACGAAAATCGTGGGAGGATTTTTACAACCTTCATAGGGGTGGTGGTCATAACGAACAGGCACATGAGAGTGATGATCCGAATATCACAAGATGAGACCAAAGAGAAGATATCGGTAGCTGCCCACAATGCATTTGCTTCCATCTGGAAGTTTTTTGTACAGGTAGTATGTGAAATCGTTTAGAGATATGAAAAACTCTTAAAATTGGCAAGTTTGTGATCAGTACTGTCAATTTAGCATGTTCATCACTAATTCACATCAACCCTTGTACAAAAACCTCAAATTGGAAGCAATGCATCATATGTGGGAAGACTTGAAATCTTCTCTTGGATGGACCAGCAGTTAGAACAATATCATCATCAAGTCAAGTAATAACCAACAAGGGATGGATCCAGAACAGTTGACCGAAGCAATACGTAGACAAAGTGGATCATACTCAGCAGGACTATACTCAGCGATTCATGTCTTATGGGTTCCTCGACCGAGAGTAATTACGTGAGCATCAAAATTACATGTAAAAAATAGCTCCCATAAAGTGTTTGGATCCCACAACTCATCGAATGAGTGGTTCAAATAATTGAATTTGCCGCTTTTTGGTCCGCTATAACCTATCATGTTTTGAGGAGTCCAAGTGTTGAAGTTTTGTTAAATTTTAGTCTAATTTTATATGTTTTAGGTGTATCGCTTGCCTACCGCCTTCTTAAAGGGGATGACTTGATAAGCTGTTTGGGACCACTACCAAAACAATGACTACGTCGTAACTTGTTGAAGCTGATAAAAGGTTGTGTTTGGAATGTGTGAATCGGTATGATTTACTTTAACCCTAAACCCCACACACTATGAGATTTGTGAATCAGTGATTGATATAAAAACCCACACAACATGTTTGTGGGATTATGTGAGATTTTGTGGCTTACAAAAAAACAAAGTTACCAATGGCCTAGACATCGTGTGCTTTGTAAGATTCATGAGTTAAGTAAAAAGTTAAAGGCTGACTCAGAGATTGCAAAATATAATTTTTCTTTGTTATTTAGTACCAATTGCCAATTGGAGGTAAAGATAGCCATGTAAAATGCTCAATTCCAAGATTGGATGAACAAATATTTTGTTTTCATGCAGTAAGGCATTTATGATATATAGAATATGTTGTAGAACAAACATTCTGGATCCGGAATTTATAACAGAGTTGTGATTCTATATGAATGGACTATGATTTGAGCTATAGCTATTTCATACAGTGATTATGGACAAGCATATGTAGATGCCAAAAATACTTGATTTGTTTGAAATTTGAAGGGCCTCCTTGCGGATAATATCTGACAGAGGGGTTCTGCCTTTAATTCTAATACTGTGAGCTATTATGAGATTCAGTAGTTTTCTTTTTCAAGGATGATGATTTTGTGGGATTCAGTGATATGTTGATAGATATCCCTCTCTGTATGGTTTTGTGAGACTCAGTGGTCCTTCAGGAAATGGTTTTGTGGGCCGGGTTAGGGTCTGCCTTTCATACGCATTTTTAATTTGTTAATTACAGTAGATGTCTATACCATAATGTCTGTAATAAAGGCTCTCTCATGTTTTCTTGTTACTAAATGGAATACAAAAAATCATGACCATTACATGTTAGTATCCACGGGCTAGTTAACTCTTGTCTGAAGTATGACGTGATGACGCGCACGTACACCCAGTGCTGCATTTAGTTGTAGTGCGATTGTGCTTTGCGTAGTGCGCACGATGAGTCGGGTACAATGTATACGCCAGTGTCGCTACTTCCGCGATTACTTAGAGCGGACAGAGGATACTATCACATGCGAAATGGTGGCAGGTTTGCAGGCCTGAAATTTGCTAATATGTGCACAACTACCCATTTATGTCGAAAATGTAATAGGTACTTTGACAAGCAGGCCCGTATGGGGGGGGGGGGATGGAAGTTGGCATATATAGCTTGTTTTCAGGCCCGGCAAATCTAATACCAATTTGCAATTGCGATTGTTAGTTATCGGCTGTGTTTTGTAATTGCAGTTTTTGGCATGATTTTTGGTATAGTTTTAGGAACATTGGAAAAACATAGAGGGGGTGGGGAGGTAGGCAAAATTTTGGGGTTTGGTGAACGTAACCAATTGGGGAATTTGCCCTTGTGCTGCTGGGTAGATAACGTGCTAGAGATTTTACTTCACCAAGCTTGCTTTATTTATGTTTAACAGGGAATCAAACACTATGGTTGGTAGTGTGGTGTTTGGCTAAGTAGTGAAATGTATTTTGCTGCTTTGGTATTATTAAATTACTGTTTATAAGCTCAAATGTGATGTTAGGGTTAGAGTGATATAATTATGTTGAGAGAAAGGGTAATGTTAAAGAAACTTTGGTCTTTGTTCTTTCAGCCTGGCACCTAATTCTTTTTGTAGAATTTACATTAACTTCATCAATCAAGAAGATATTATTCCATTTAGAGACAGATGGGATGGCTATGTATTCCAAGACAATGCAGGTAAAGCACTCTAACCCAAGGACACCATGGTAGATACCCTTAATGTCAATCAAGAAGATATTATTCCATTTAGAGACAGATGGGATGGCTATGTATTCCAAGACAATGCAGGTAAGCACTCTTACCAAGGACACCATGGTAGATACCTTAATTAATCAAGAAGAGTATTGGAATAATATTAGTATTCTTGCCATCACGCCTACAATGTGGCAGTTTATATTCCTTTTATTCTGCCAATTCATAGGGTGGTGCACAATACTAAATTCTTTTCGCGTATTGAATTGAATCCATGATCAAGATAACGAAAATCGTGGGATGGTTTTACAACCTTCATAGGAGGTAACATACTGAATAGAGCACATGGTAATGTGATGATCCGAATATCACATAGGATGACCAAGAAAATATCGAGTAGCTTCCCACAATTGCTTGCTTCCTATTTTGGAATTTTTGTAAAGTTAGTCATGTGAATCGTAGAGATTGACACACTCTTAAATGCAATTTTGATCAGTACTGTCCATTTTAGCCTGTTTCCTCACTAATTCACATCAACCACACTGTACCAAAACCTCCATTGGAAGCAATGCATTGTGGAAATCTACTGAAATCTTCTCTTGGATTGGACCAGACAGTTTGACCTATCATTCATCAAGTCGGTAAGAACTACATCACGGGTGGACTTCCATGAACATGTTGACTAGAGCATACGTAGCAAGTGGATCAATTACTGCAGAAGGACATCTCAGCGATCCTGTCTTATGGGTTCCTCGACATAGGGTTACTTACTTGAGCATTCACCATTACATGTAATAGCTCCCATAAATGTGTTTTGGATCCAAATCATCGAATGATGTTGTCCAAATAATGAATTTTGCCTGCTTTTTTTTGTCCGCTATAACATATCATGTTTTGAGGATTCCAAGTTTTGGAATTTTTGTTAAATTTTAGTCGAATTGTATTCTGTTTAGGTTGTTATTCGCTGCCATACCGCCTTCCTTAAAGTAAAAGGAGGATGACTTGAAAGATGTTTTGGGACCACTACCCACAATGACTAACGTCACTTTGGTTGAAGCGATCAAGGTTGTTTTGTTGAATGTGAATCTGTTTATTATTAATTACCTTTAACCCCACACATGAGATTTTGTGAGATTCAGTGATAAAATCACGACACAACCTGGTTGTGGGATTATGTGAGATTTGTGGCTTACAAAAAAAGTTGCACTGCCTAGACTAGTGTGAGTTGGTAAGATTCATTGATTTCAATAAAAGTTAAAGGCTGACCTCAGAGATTGCAAAATAATATTTTTTTTTGTGTATTTTATTACAATTGCCAAACTTGAGTAAAGATTGAGTAAAATGCGCAATTCCAAGATTGAGATAATCAATATTTTTGTTTTTCATGCAGTAAGCATTTTATGTATATCGGAATATTGTGTATTCACAAAACATTCTGGATCCGTAAACTTTATAACAGAAGTTGTGATTTTCTATATATGCTAGGAATTTGAGCTTAGCTATTTCATACAGTGCTTATGACAGCATTATGTAGATGCCAAAAACTTGATTGTTTGAAATTTGAGAAGGGCCCTCCTAGGGAATTTCTGAGTCTGCCTTTAAATTCTATACTGGTGAGCTATTTTGAGATTAGTAGTTTTTCTTTTTCAAGGATGAAATGATTTTGGTATTCAGTGATTTCTTGATGATATCCCCTCTGTCTGGTTTTTGTGAATTCGTGGTCCTTCAGGAAAGTTTTTTGTGGCCGTGGTTAGGTCTGCCCTTTCATACAAGCATTTTTAATTGGTTAATTACATTATAGTCCTATACAATAATGTCGGTAATAAAGGCTCTCCTTCTCTCATTTTTCTTTTAACCTAAATGGAATACAAAAAATCATGCCATACATGTTAGTATACACTGAATAGTTTAACTCTGCTGAATTATGAAGTGACGATGCGCAAGTATACCCAGTGCTGCCTTCAGTTTGTATTGCGCTGTGCTTTGCGTAGCGCACGATAAAGTCGGTACGATTTATAACGCCAGTGTCGCTACTTTCGTCTTATAAGCTGGGGGGGGGACCCAAAAAACAGTATATA
>JAMKCH010080332.1:0-11040 GCA_023653785.1 Ophioderma brevispina | reverse complement strand
CTCTTCTGCTGGAATCCGCCTAATGCATGTGAATTGGTGGATATATTTTTAAAAGCACCCGTTTCATGTAAATTGGTGCTTTTAAATGCCATTTTGTTAGAATTTGCCCATATCACGTGAATTAAGTACTCTGACTTCATTGATGTAAAAGCCAAATCAGATCTTTTGAAGTGCTTCCTCTGCCATCCTTCTAAACCAGATCGTTTCTTTCACAAAATGTGCTATCGTCAGCAGATAGCAAAAATAAGAATTGATTCAGAGCACTTTTTACTCATTTCTGGTGTCTAAATTTTGGCTACAATGGCTTGTACTGATAGAATAACATTCAATATATATAAGTGTCTTCAGAAATTTTCCAGTCTCTTCCTACAACCCAGAGAGCCCAAAATATAGACGTATTGACATATGAGGTTGAATCTACTATTATAATATGTATAAAGGTGACGCAATGACTTGCAGACACACTTATGAACAAAAATAATCCCACATTGCAATTAAAAAGTTCATTGTTTTTAAAAGGTTGTGGAGCCCGACATTTTTGGTTCCTATTTATATGACTGACAACAAACGTTAAAGTTTTAGTGTTAAAAAGTGTACTGTAAACAATGTAATTCCTGAGATTGGTGAAAATGAACACGGTGTGCTATATAAACATGATAAATTATGTCAAAGTTGAAGGTGGTGAAATTCTTAAAGTTGACTGTGGTGAATACATTGATTTTTTGGGGGAAATTGCGTGCAGTGAAAATATTATTATTAAAACACATGCTCTCATTTGCAAATGTAACATGCATGATATAAAACTTCAGAAAACGTTTCGATATATAACTAATTTTTTTTAAAAATGTTGAGGGAAAGGTATCATCGATGACATCACATATCGTCGTGTGATATTTGTGCCACTTTTGTGAGTTTGGCAGAGAAAGTAGAGTCCTCTTAGTGTGGTCCCTGGGGTTTTTGACCCGGAAAAAATTGTTATTGAGCCGATTTTTGCACCAGATAAGCAGAATGCATCATACAACAACATATCCAAAATCCCCATAAATACCCCTTGGGGAAAAAATGTATCCAAGATGGCCGCCAAATTAGCTATACTTCAGGTTTTAAAGTAGATGTTGATGATTTTAGTGTTTTGAATATGTTTTGGGGGTCAAAGAATCCAATTATGTACAAATCTAAATCACTGATGACTTCCTTCACGCCAAAATCCAAAATGGCCGTAATTTTATATACTTAGCTATATCTCATGTTTTGAATATGTTTTGAGGGGTTCAAAGATTTTTGTTTAAATTTAAATAATTGATGTTTTCTTTAACTCAAAAATCCCAAAATGGCCACCCAAAAAATGGCTGCCAATCGCTGGCATTACATATCTTAATTATCTTCTCATTGAAATTAACTTTCCTTGCAGTTTTCCTGCAAGGAAGCTCGGTCACACTGACGCATGTATAGGAGGGTTGTTTAAAAAAGCAATTAATCCCCGAAAAGGGATTGTTCTAAATTACCAAAATAGTAGTAATGTTAGTTCATCTTTAGTCTATTCGAACGATGACTTGAGTTTTGGTTATTTGAACTTAATAGGAATGCAATTTCCTCAAACTGCACAATGAGAACAGTACGCCGCTCAATATAATACTAATTCGAAAGGACTGGTTTTAAAAAAAAGTTAGTTACTAATGCAGTTTTCGTATATGTTCACATAAACGCGATATATAGGCCTAACACGTACGTCTTGCCAGAAATGGGCATAGAAACAATAGGCCATATATATTTCTATTTTTACAACCAAGTACCAGAAATGGAAACTGGAGTGTGAAAGAAATATATAAAGATGAATCCCAGAAATGGGAGAAATAACATTTGGGTGTGAAAACACCTCAAGAGGACTTCCTATTACATAATTCAGGTTCCGCCTTTTGTACCCGTCCCTTTTACAAAATTTATTTTTATTTATTTATATCTAGTTATTTATTCACTTATTTATATTTATTCATTTATAATTGTTTCTTGCCATTTTTATTATTCGCTTATATATTTATTTAGATATAATTGATTTGTTTGTTTCTTTATCCCTCTTTTCCCTGTTCTGAAGTTCAGATAAAGCAAATTATATGTAATTTGGAATTTCAACATAAAGGAAAACATGGATAATTTAGATTTAGACTAAAATCATCAACATATCTACTTGAGAAGCCAAGATAAAGCTAATTTTGGCGGCCATCTTGGATAAAAAATTTTTCCCCAAAGGGGATTTATGGGGATTTTGGATATGTTGTTATATGATGTATTCTGCATGTCTGGTGAAAAAATCAGCTCAATAACAATTTTTTCCACGTAGTATGTGTATTTCTTAGCGGACAAGATAGCTCAATCAGGTAAGCGCTCGACTCCAGTGTATGCTCATCCATGCGTATAGGCGTGCGTTCGAGCCCTGTGAGATTCAGCTATCTTGTAATTTCCCTGGACAAGAAATTAACCGCTCGGTTGTCCCGATTTACCCATGCGATACTTGGGAAGCTGGTCCCGGCTGCGATGGTTATCTCGATGTATGTTTGCTGATAAGGGAAAGCGCTGATCCCGATCTGCTGCATCCCTTGAAATGATGCTAAATGGTTTATGGTATGGTTGGGCCACAGTGATCAGCGGCCATTTGTGAAAGCGCTTAGAGGCCAATAGCATAAGGCGCTATATAAATCTCTGCTATTATTATTATTCAGGGACTATACTATCTTGCGTTTAAAACCACATGAACCAAAAGGTAGTTAGATATCTTGTGCTAAGTAGCCACCTACAATTTGCTGTATCTGCATCAACATCATTCAAGTCTTCCAGGCTGTTTGGTGAACGATATATAGGGTATCGTGATCAGTCGTCTGTAGACAACACTTTTTAAAATAACAAAATCCTGGCCTTGTGAGATAATTGGTAGTGTTTAAAACTGGGTGACCCGATCATGGTCCAATTTTAATGTTTTTTTCTCCTTCGCATGGAAGCATATTTATACCAACTGAAAAGTATCTAATTACGAATTTTGAGTAAAATACACCCAGCCGTTTGGATAGTGAAAGCAAAATTGTGTACTAAATTAGCCCATGTGTTAATCAATGTAGTCGACCACGTTTGGAGACCATTTTGTTCATAACATAAAAGGAAATCTTTCCCGTGCCTTAAATTTCAATGGGGTATTTAGAAAAGTAGTACTTTCTTCTGATATAAAAAATTCAATTTTTAATGAGTAAAGTGAGGGAACGAGGTTATTAATCTGGTCACCCACCTTTAATTTCAAATTGTTAATTTCAAATTAAGGCGAAGGTCCTAAAACCTATATATTTACACGTATTTATTTCAATTGTATCGACCTATCCGACGTGGTGTGTTTTCTTGAAAATCGCCACGTCACATAACTTCGTATAATTTCTCACTGAAATACAACAGTTTATTTGAGTAGTCTCACAATATGCAATTATTTCCGTTTCACATAACGGCGCATACGTTTCCTAAGTGAATAATTGAATAAAGTAAAGCGGCTTTTGAATTAAATGTCATTTATATAAATGTTAAGAATGTCTGTTTTAGACTTCAATGATATTCTTTTACGTAGGTAGTATATTTTTAAGACAACATAAATATACTTTGGCAAAACTAAAAATGCTATTTTCTCGAAAATCTGTTACATACACCTTTATTTAACGCAGGGCTGACGACATGTCAATATTTCCAAAGGCACTTGTTAATGTATATTGAACCATATTGAAGTGATGCTAGTTTTCCACAATGTGACTTGCTGTGGAGCACCCTGTACATAAAAATCGTTTACATTAACCTACATCAAACACTAACGCTCTGTTTAACCGCATGAATAAATTAAACACAGCTACTTCAGCAGATGATCTGATGATGTGGTATTATTGTGTTTTATTAATATGATGACTGCAATTTTCCTACGGGGTCGCTAAATTGAGTTATACCCCAACCAAAAATAACTGAACATTAACAATCTTTACCTGGCTCTGTGAAACGTGTTTATCTTCTATATTAATTACCAATTTGAAGTTACTATGCCACCAATGCTCATTGCGCTCTAAAACAATTGCACTTTAGACTATGGTCATAATACACACCATAGCAGTGTGTAGTCAACAGGTCGTAGTATCATATCTATTGAAATAAACAAAAAATGTAGTGATATTTTAATTTATTCTATTTTAATCTACCACAACCAGGAAAGCCTAGTAACAAGACGAACTTCACCAGCTAAGTTTCCTTTTTTCAACGACCAATACTTTTCCTTAATCCTCGATACAACATACACATTATACTTCCTTTTCCATGACCCCTCTAGCAAACGCATGAACGAACAAAATGGCCATTAATATGTTTAAAATGTTATACAAGTTTTAAATGTACTCCGACGGGAGGCCGCGCTCATGTGTTTGGGGGCCCTCTAATCGACAGCAACCATCAAAGCGATGCCCCACTGGTCTTTCAATCAACCATTATTGCCCTACAGCGCAACCAACCAGTGGCGGGGGGCGGCTGCCAGACTTCTTTTTTTTGGGGGGGGGTAAATTGGGGGTCGGAGGCCAAGGTGCCATTTTTTGTGGGCAAAGACATTCAAATGAGGGGATTTTTTTTTTTTTTCTTTTTGCGAAAATCACCCTTTTTTTTTTTTGCTGCTCATCAGGCGTATATAATTGTCAGGGCGCTTGCTGTGTGCTTTGTAAAGTGCCATATAAATGTTCCGTTATTATTATTAATTATTATTACCTCCACCCAGGAAAATCTTCTGGCTCACAACCACATCTAACCGGGAAAATCCTCCTCAAACGGAAAAAACCGTGATTTGCCCTCTGACAATTGATCCCTGTACGACCCCTTAAAACTCTTTTGTTCGGTTGCACACAACCACACGCATGCACAGGTATGTAACACCAATGTGTGCTTTTGCACCCCGCATATGGCACCATACAGGCCATATCGTGTTGCCCGCAACGCGTTGCGCAGAAATCGCAACGCGTTGCGACATTTCGGAACGCGTTGCGAGAAAGTGCAGCAACACGTTGCGGCGTCGGCCAACTAAATGACGAATTTCTGGTGACGTATTCAAATCTAGACGCCCACACAACGCGTTGCAAAGTATCTAGCACGCGTTGTGGAAACTCAAAACACGTTGCAAACTTTCACAACGCGTGGCGAGCTTTATAACGCGTTGCGAAGGTTCACAGCCATAATGGTCATAACTTATTGCCGCAACGCGTTGTGAGAAAGTAGCAACGCGTTGCAAGCCAACTTTTGGCAAGCGTGCGCGTCGGGCCAATCAAAAACATTCATTTCGTTGTGACGTCATTTCAAAAAAGGTCCCTCCACGCTTTGCGGCAAACGTCGACCCTTATGGCTTCAACATACGTGTGGCAACCTTCACAATCAAACGCCTTGCGTCTTCACAACACGTTTTAAACTTCACAACGCCCCCCTGGTTTGTGAAGGCAATAAGGTTCATAACGTATTGCTGAACGCGTGTGAAGGGTTTGCAAACGCGTTGTGAAGGATCGCAACGCGGTGTGAGATTAATAGTTTTGAATACGTCACAGAAATTCCAGGATATTGATTGGCCGACACCGCAACGCGTTGCCGACAGTCCGCAACGTCGATTTCCGAATGTGGCAACGCGGTTGCCGACATATCCCGCACGCGTTGTGACTTTCTCACAACGCGTTTGCGGGATTACGTTATGACCCTTATGGCTGTTGGACCGCTTAGCAACGCGTTGTTAGCTTAGCAACGCTGGTGGAATGCTCGCAACGCGTTTGACGCGTTTGCAAACGCGTTGCACATATCTATCAAGCGTTGTGGTCTATTTTTTGAAATACGTCACAAAAATTCATGATTTCCGATTGCCGACGCGAATCGCGTTGCTTAAATGTCCGCAACGCGTGCGACTTTCTTTTCTCGCAACGCGTTGCAAGCAATACGTTATGACCTTTATGTCTTGCGATAATTAATGCAACACTTATGTAATACTCTTCTTTTTTTGGCATCCTCATGCTTGCCACAAGAATGTAATGATCACTGTGTTCTTTTCCAGTGTTTACTCACACACAATGGGGATTTTGAATGTCAGAGCCGGGTCGAGAGAAAAGATGAAACTACATGTTGTTTGCAATCAGAGTTATTCTTTCTCATAACTCTTCTTCAGATTATGGTTGCACTCGAGTGATTAGTAGACTTAATTGTAACGTACATCCATAATTTTTACTTTGCGCAGAGCATGAACCTAAAACAGTTTAATAACAAGCAATTTCCAATTCTCTTCTATGGGCCATTCTCCTGATAATTTGATTTTGCCCTTACAAACAATATGCTTAGCTGGGAATCATTTTGGGTATTGTTTTCAAAACCAAACAAGAAACGAGAAATAAACCACGACAACACATCACAATAACAAACCATACAGCTAAAAATCTTTTCGTTTGTTCCAAAATTGACTCTTCACCATTTGACATAGGACTGGATCATCCGTAAACATGGACAATGTCCGCAACTTTGTGTTTCAAGATAATTATACCCAAGTTTACAACTTCAATCCTGTATGAAATCATGATTGGTTGTTTAATGTTGCCTATCAAACTATTGTCATATTTTTAGGTGTTGGTCAACTTGAATCTGATACCTAACTCTTATCTTGTTCACCCCTCACGGACGACATTTACAGAATGAAAGGAAATCATCTGTCAAATACAATCCATCAATTGACAACAAAAAAAAAAAAAAAACCTGTTCACCAAAGTATGTCTCAACAATACCTCTGATTTATAAGAATTTTAGAAATAACTACTCTTAGCCCTTCGAGGTTTCTACTTAAGCACTGTAATTCTAGGCTATTATCTTTTCATCCATCCTGCATTTTCTTATTTTCAGATAAATAATGTTTTGCTCGAAAGTAGTTCCTACATTGTTTTACTGAGGTTGGCGAAGGGGAACTATAGAAATGCCCCCGTCCGTGTGCGTGTGTGTGCCGCGCGAACGCGTTGTGTGTTTATTGTGTCTCCCCCCACGCGATATCTTTCGCAACATAATGTATCTTCGAGTACGCGCTGGTGTGGGATCCGAAGTGGGTCCATTTGTCAAGGTCCAATAAGGTCAAAAATATGGAAAAATAGGGTTAAATTGCTATAACCTTGTCAACACGATATATCTTTTGATCTAAGCAGTATGGGGTGTCCATCTCTGCCCCATACTTTCGTTAATTAGTCGGCGGATGAGTTCGGAGAAGATCGGACGTGTCATTGGTCAAAGTGAAATATGTAAAATTGCTTCGTTAAGGAGGATCAAAGATTACAATTATTGTACGCTTTATTCCTAAAAGAGTCTTTACTCTAGGTAACCATGAATATCTAACACCAAGGACACACCACCAAATTTGTGAGGGGATTTTCAAGGTAATGAATGATGCGTGGTCAATTCAGGTCAAATCTCTTTAAACATTGGTGGATGACGTTGGATGTGGTGCGATCAAGTGCCGATTGTTTTAATGGTAATTTCCAGGTCAGTGGGTCATTCAAGGTCAAAGATCCTAAACATTGGAAAAGAATGAACTTTGTGGGTGCGGGTCCATATTGAGTGCCGAAATTTGAGGGTATTTCAAGGTCATGCGGGTCATCAGGGTCAAATCTCCACATGTGGTCGGATGAGAAACTTGTGTGTCGATCAAGTGCCGAATGTTTGAGGTCATTTCAAGGTCAGTGGAGGTCATTCAAGTCAAATCCCTGACCATGTCTAGATATGACACTTGGTATGTTGCAGTCAATATTCCGTGGCCGAAAATTTGAAGGTCAGTTCAAGGCCATTCGGGGTCCATCCAAGGTCACTCACTATGAGTGCGTAGTTCTGACAACCTTTTTTAGGTATGCATTTTTTTTCAAGTCATTTCTGTTCATCTGGAAAAAGTCAATTCACTTGAAATGTTTGTATGGTCATGGAAACTTGGTGGCGTGTGGTTTCCACCATTCAGTCGGAAAGTTTGAAGGTCATTCAAGGACATTGGACCGATCCAGGTCACAACAACTACAATGGTTGGTGATGTAGTCAAACATTGATAACCAAAACTTTTTTAAGGTCATCTGGGGTCACTCCAGTCTCGAAACTGATATGGTAGGAGTCTCTCTGGTTTCCATCACAACCCTCTGATCTTTAAGTAATATTACTTTTCCTCCTTTTAACTACCGCGACGAGCGGAGGACCTTTGTAGTTCGAGAGCCGCCTTGTTTGACATTGTTTTGGTATTTTATGCAACCCGGGTATTATCCTCTGTTACACGGCAAGCCATATCAAATGGCTTTTGACCACTCGCATTGGAGCAATCTGGATAGCTCAAATGCTAGATTGATAGGACTCGCCTTTAGACGTCGCCAGTTCGATTTCTGCTTTAAAGGTGCAACGAGAGATTTCAAATAACAGGTGTCCCTATAAAAAATGTGAAAATTCTGATTTTTGCCCCTGTGTAAAACTTTCTATTCTTTGGTACAAAACTTGGAAAATTTCTAATTTCCTATAGAAACAAATAGGAAATTCAGCCTATGTTTTCAATTAAAATATATACAAACCACCTTTTGTTTTCATTTTTAAGTTATTTCTGTAGCCAAATAAAATGTAGGGAATCTATTGCGTATCTAATATACATGAAATCACTACATATCACAGAAAATATGGATGACTTGAAATCTCTCGTTGCACCTTTAAGGCAAATTTGCTTTGCATTCTCATTTAACATGTGAAAATTCAGAGAAAATCATGGAACTATGAGGGTATGATTGAGCTGAGCTCGGACCTGGCATAGCGCAACGTTTACATGTTGCGCACTGTAACCAGCGAAATCAATATTATCAACTATTTTAAAATTACTGGTGAAATTTCTATGTGATACAGCTTAAACCTGGGATGTATATACCGTCTTAGTATAGTTCCACCTTAAATATGTCTATGAGTCTTACGTTGTAGACCATAGTAAAAAAAGAGTAAAATTATTTCACTAAGTAAAAAATTGATAAGGATCATGAATTATTGGATTGCAAAGTTCACCTTTGCTCAGCTTGCCCTTAAAAATATAAAACGTGCAGCAAAAATGGTGTGATTAGCTTTCTATAGATCAACAACCGTATATCAAAAGCATGACCTTTATGGTTGACCAATTGAACACCAAAGAAGAAAGATGTCAAAACGTGTAATATATAGACAAATCTGTTATTGAAAACACTCTATTAACGGTTCGGTGACTTGTGTCACAAGACCAAATATTGCAATATGACAGCAAGTGAGAGAAATTTTTAATGCTTTGATGATTGTCCTTAGGCGATAAATGAGAAATATGCAGCATGAATGTTTTGACAAATATTGCAGGCAGCAATACGGACTGCAACAGGACAGAGCATATTGTTCTTTTGTTTCCGCACATTCAGTAGACATTGATGTATGATGTTGTATCAATGATGCGTTGGCGACTTGTCATGAGAAGTTCAGTAACACAATTTCTTTCCTGAAAGTATTACTTCTTGTACCAGCTATTATTATAGCAAGACATACGATGGATTTGAGGACACACGTCGCACTTCTGCTGATTTCAGTAACCATGTTGACAGATAGTAGCTATTGTCAAGTCTCTATATCCCTATCACTGCCCACTACTACTGTCAGACAAGGGGACGATGTGGAGATCGAATGCCGTGTGAACGATCTGTTCCAAGACTCAGATTCCTTGACCATCAGCCGTACCAGAGGAACATCTTCTGTAACGTTGGCTTCAAGCAACGGAACGCATGCAGATGCTCCAGAAAACTTATCATCGAGATGGGAACCTCAAAACGACGGGTCGTCTGTTTTGCACCTGAGCATGGTCGATGTCAATAAGTTGGACTCCGGTAGATATGTCTGCACCGCTTTAAGACCTACTGCTACAGGATCTTCCAGCTCACTTCTTGCAGAACAATCTGCTCTTCTTAACGTTTTGTACACTCCAAATGTTGATATGTATCCTACTTGTGAGTCAACAGCTTCTTTAGATCTGTCGGTAGCCATTGGCAATAGCGTCACGTTAACGTGTTCATCAGAAATTGGTAATCCCCAGGTTACGTTAACCTGGAGTCGGACCGGCTCTGGTACACTACCTGAACCTGATATTCAGACATCAGACGATACCGTTGCAGCCACGATTCAAGTTGTTTTCTCTGCAGATGATAACGGTGTCACTTTTACTTGTATCAGCAGGAGCGAGTCTTTCTTCAGCTATCAAGGAGTATGTCGTCTAGGGCCATTCACTGTTACAGAACAAATGGTAACACAGGGAAGGACTCTTGCAAGTACTAAAAGAGCTACTGATGTGTCTAATGGAAGTGGTTTTACTTCAGACATGCCAGAGGGCGGAGGGGGAGCGTCGAGAAATTTTCAGAATAGTCCGTATTTACTGACGGCCTTGCTTATGCTAACATATTCTCTCGTTTTTTAACCCCCGTCTTACCAAGAGGTGGTGGTTGCCACCCCCAGGACGTGGACTTTGCCACGGTGTGCTAAAATGCCAAAAGCTTTCGTAAAAAGCTTCCGGGTAATCACTTTCTCAATCTTTCCGGTCATTTTAGCGAATAAAATGTGAAGGTAACACCTTCATCGGGGTTAGGCCATGTCGTCAAAAGTCGAGTGGATGCCACGCAATAATATTTTATGGTACACATGAAAATATCATGCCCAGTATGGCTCTAAAACCCTGTTTATGTAAAACTAGTCAATTACCAACATAGAGCTGAAAACCGCGTGAAAATCCGATATTCCTACTTTTTAGCACAAAATTGGATTTTCGCTTATTTTCTGTGGAAAATGCCAATTTTACCGACTCGTGGACCTTATGACGTCATTGTGACCCCATACTAGGTATGTTAGTACTTATTTGGTATCAATGGAAAGAGGAGGACCATAGATATCAAATGGTATCAAAATCATATCCATCGGGTTTTTTTTTTTTTTTTTTTTTTTTTTTTTTTTTTTTTTTTTTTT
>JAMKCH010080331.1:0-100577 GCA_023653785.1 Ophioderma brevispina | reverse complement strand
TTTCCAACAGCCGTTGAATTATTATCGGAGATCTCCGATATTAATTATTCTAATTACAAAATTACTTCGTTTGCAACATATACACATTTTCGAGCTTAACCTTTCACAGTTATAGTTTACTAGCCAGTTACCAATGCAACCGTGTAAAAATCTCAAAAAAATCTCAAATCTTCAAAAAAAGTGATATTATGGCTTTAAATAAAGTGAAAAAAATACACTTGACTGTCAAATGCTTAGCGTACCAATGTAGCCTAGGCCCCAAAGGTCATCATCCATTGCATTCAATGGGACTTGACCTTGTTTTCCCCTACTTGAGACACACAAAACTATTCCTTATTTTAATCCTATGAACTCCATCAATAATTTGCACTTTTTTTCATCCAAATCAAAACAACTTTAATTTAAAAGTTGACCCCTGTACAATTGAAAATGACCCCTTTTTATTGATTTTCTGTTGTTAGCCTATAACTCCAAAACTTTAGGTTGGAGATAGATGATGTTTTATACTTGGGGGATTTTAATTTTGTAAAAGGATTGATTCTCACAAAATAAATGATACCTCTAAGCACAGTAACTTGGATCAACTAATTAAGGGTTACACTAGAATAACTGAGACCAGTAAAACTATTATTATATTAGACCATGGGACGTGGACCAAATAACCAACTGTATAACAAATTCTGTAGTCCCCATCTGGGGGGTAAGGGAAAACCAAGTGTAAATTCATAATAAATTATTACGATCACATAACTGTCTGATCCCGCAAATAAAACTGGCACATTTTCTTAAAAATATATAAAATGTCACCTCAATTTCTTTTTCCCAATATCAGAGACCAATGGATATGTATAGACTTCAGCTAACCATGAGCTAAAGATATTACAATGGGCCTGGTATGTAGGGTCATTGTTATAGCCAGGTGTTACCACCTCCACGATTCTGGTTGAGTGACAAATACCCGTCCTCTCTCACAATAACTATAGTAGATTCATCCCATCGTGTCACCTCTAGTACTTTTCCGAAGGTACTGGCATTGAAAGAGGGGATGTGCATTGGATGGAAATTAAAATTCCACACTAAATCTATAGATACATGCAGCGGGGTAGCAGACAAAAATCAATTATGTGCTTAATGAAATCGTACAAGTCAACGTAAAGGCATTTAGCTACATTTAACTCTCAAAACTTTCTGACTAATCGTATTTGCTTTAATAGTATTCATGTAACAGGTGAGTTGAACGTTACTGACTTTTGAGGCTTGAGCGCTCGTGTTTTGGAATCACGAGGGAACACAAAGAAGTCTTTGTGCTCCTTCAAGTATACAGAAAAGGCGAGATTATCTCAGTTGTTCAGGAAGCCTGAATCGAGCCACTATTTCATGCTCCTCTCCCAATAATCGCGCTGTCCAAACTTTTGCTGCGGTGACAAGATGGGTTGAATCTACCATAACAATTGTACCTTAGAATATAATAGTCGTTGACACAATTTTCTTCTGAAACGCGGTAATTGAATAGAAATAAAGTTAAGCAGAAAGTTACGGATTTTGGTTCTGCACAAGTTGTTAGGTCAGCTTGCCCAGCAACACTCTCGTCATGAGTGTTCTAGTTTCTTTCTTTTCTAATAATTATGACAATATGGCCAAAGTTTAATTTGAACACTCACTATAGAAGCTCAATATTTAACTAGTCTCGTGAATGCAGGTTAAGTAATTGTCCTAAAGTCACTCAGTCTAACTGGAGAGCGTAACATCTGAAATCTCTTTCAGCTGTGCGACAATATACAATGGTCCCTGCACTCCTCCATATGAAAGGGAATTTGAAGTGGTGGTTTTCTACACCGCCATACCGGCCGGTTGAATTGAATACTTAACGCCATTGTTTTGGGTGCGTAAGTCGTATTGGGTGTATCCACTAGTCGCTGATATTGGGGAAAATGAAATTGAAGTGACCTTTTATTCTTTTTCAAGAAAATGTGCCACTTTATTGTGGGAACAGACATTATATAATTTTACTAATTATTTGAATTTACCTTGGTTTCCCCCTAGCCCCCGATGGAGACTACAAAACAACAGCATAGAAGGACATGTCCCATCGACTAGATGATCGACAACAGCTATACTTTGTCCGGCCGAAGGATGAAGTGCAACGCGCGCGTATCCCAGTGCCGCCTTTCAGGGGCAGTGCGCTTGGCTTCGACCTGAAAGTCGGTACAATGTATATAGTGGGGGACTGTAGTGAACAGATCTTGTTAGTGTGCCAAATCCGGATAAAATTGTGAATTTTAGTACACAAGTACTTATACTGATTATCAAAAAATGATGGAAGCCGCACAACCCCTTTAGGCCCCAGCTTGATTTCAAGGCTACACATGGGTAAAATTTAAATGGTCTGATGTTGTTGAAAGCACACCATACGTCTGTCTGGTTACAGGATTCTCAAAAAGGTATAGTTTATACTACCTGTGACTTATAGTTTAGAATTAAGGGGTAAAATGTAAAAATAAGTCAATTTGGCTTGTACAGGGGTCAAAAATTAAAGTTGCTCCAATTTTTGAAAATTGTTTCAAATTGTTGGTTTAAGCATGATAGAATGTAAAATATAGGAATAGTTTTGACTATCTTACGTGCTGGTTATTAACCAAATGGCGAATAAAGTCAACAACTATTGCAGCTATTGGACTCGACCGTGACCTATTTTGTTGGATCACGTGAAAACTAAGCATAGCAATGGCAACTATCCTTATTTCAACCCTTTAAGCTAAGGGAAACATTTTGTACCACATATTAACTGAATCAAAGCAACTTTTAACTTTTGTACATGTACAGCAACCAAAATTGACTTGTACACACCTTTTTTACATTTTGTACCCATACTCCGGAACTATAAGCCATAGATAGTGTAAACTATACCTTTTTGGGAATCCTTGTGACCAGACCAAACCAACCGGTGTGGCTTTTTAACCATTCAGAAATTTAAAATTGTTTGACCCCTGTCTAACCTTGAAACTCCAGCTGGGGGCCATTAAAGGTGGGTTTGTCAAGTTCTTCCCAATCCAATTTTATGATTATCAATGCCCTACTATTACTTGTGGCGAAAATTGCACAATTTTTATCCTGAAGCGGACCTCTTACAACACTACAGTCCCCTCTAATACGCCCTCTTGTGTTACTACTTCATAGTTGAGCGGACAGAGTTACACTTGTGGGTGTAATTTGTGGCCATTGTGGGGGTACATAACTCTACGTGAAAACTATACTCATTCATCTGATTCACCTTACAGAAGTAACACCGATTTGGTTGTAAATGATCTGATGAGGGTAATTATAGACCGATTCTGTACAGGCGTGTCATGATCGGTATGTAGTGCATACTTTACCCATCTCAGTGGATTCGCTGTAACCATTCAACTAACTCTACACTTCTCGATGTGTCTGATTATATTTCGACAAACATGATGATTGTAATGCAACTGCTGTTATTTTTCTTGATTTAAGAAAGCATTTGAACCCATGAAACATCAAATTCTCTCTAGTAAATTATATGACTATGGTATTGGAAATGATACCTAATAATTTGGTTTTATTTAAGTACAAGTCCCAAAGAGTCTGCCATCCATCTTTTCTGACTTGAAATATGTGAATAGGAATTCATGAAGGGTCTTTTTTAGGGCCTTATTATCCATTATTTATGTAAATTCTTTGCCAGATAATGTTATTCCTCCTGTAATGTGTATGTATGGCAGATGATACCACCCTCCCATTAGTTCTTCCCCCTGACCGAGCAATTAACAATCATGGTTTGTATTAGCAATTGGGGTTTCAGGAAAATGAGTTACTCTTATGTTAAGAACAAACAATAATTTCACGCAAAAACATTACTAAATCATAGCCTTATGTTTTAAGAGATATTATTAAACATTTTACTCTAGATTCAGTTCAATGTTTCAGATGTGTTGCAGAAATGATTTTTCGATGATATTTTTTTCCTAATGTTTTCAAACTAATATTTATCAAAAATTGTTTTATTTTAATGTTTATGAAACATTTCGGAAATCTAATCAAATATGACATTGAATTCATAAAAACTTATACCTTAACACGTCTGGATATCTGATATCACCTTATGCAAATTTTGGAATAATCACTTTTGATGAATTCTTTTTAACGACAACAATAACTCATGGCATGTGTCCAAACAAATATTATTTTGTATAATATGTGACATTTTTAATGTTTTGTGCCCCCACCCTTTTGGTTAAGAGAAAGTCTGAAAACTGGCAGGCAAAAGCTCTTATACTTTGCATGGGGAATTTTGGGGTTTTTTTGTTCTAACTTTTAATTTCAAAAATTAGATATATGCAATGCTTCATGCTACCAACTGCATATTGATTGATTTAGATTAAGAAAGTACTTTTTATGTGATCATCATAGAACTACTGTAATATTTTGCATGCCAGAAAACAACAGAGGGCATCCTGAATACACATGTGACATCATGTCCAAATAATTTTATATAACAAAAAGCAACTCACGGCCTAACCCCCTCCCCTTGCCCCCTTGTTGGGACGAAATGCTTTCTTAGTTCAATTGACGTTATCAATCAATCAAGCAGTAGCGCCAGCATGGATTTGACCGTTGACCTTAATTTACTCCAGAAACAAGCATCTTAACCACTAAGCGCTCATAAGTATTTAACTATTCAATTAAAGGTATTTACTATAGTTTTTCCCGTCAATTTAATAGTATTTCATCGAATTAACTTTTGGTTATTCGATTTCGCGCGAATTTGAACGCACTCTAAAATGTGTATTGCAAATTTGCCATATAATCTCCCATCAATTTCGCAAATCGTTCAAGCGATTAAATGAATAGATAAGGTCGTCCAATTTCCCGAAATGTTCAATCAATTTTACATGAAAAGGTATGAAATTAGAGAAACGGTATTCAAAAGGAAGCGTGGCAGTGTTCAGATGTTGTTTGTGCAAATGACTTCGTTTTCGTCTTCAAATGTACAAAGCTGCATCTTTTAGAACGTCAATTTTTTGGGTCGCGAATGAATTTTAAATAGGCCTAATTATGCCAGCAAATATGTATACATTTCTGGAAGGAATCAGATAATTCATGTAATAAATGGTTGTGACCCATATATTGAAAAACCAAAAAGATCATATACTGCAATGTAATACATACAGTATACCTCACATCACGTAAAACTGTTTTTAAACAATGTGTGGTTTGTTTATGTGCTTGTGTTTGTGTGTGTGTGTGTGTAGCGATTTAGGCTTTTGAAATTTTCAAATGGTGTTTGCAAAAGTTAGTGTAGGAACGTACTTTTATTCCTAAACTAGCCTTTTACTGCGTAAGGGTTATGTAGGCCTATGGTATGTATATAGACTGTTTTCGGCAGGACAATCGACAAGGGAAGAAGTCTTGAAATTTCATTCCCCAAATTATATACAATGCGAGGATATGTGAACATGGTAGGGTCTATTTCTTTATGTTAAATTGCAATACACATTCCTGACTAATTCCTAAGAAAAAAGAAACAAAAATTAACAAACCAAAACAAAGTAGATAAACAAACGTTTAACAACAAGGGAAAGTGGGACAATATAAATTAATAAAGATGGTATAAGGGAGAAAAGAAAGAGAAAAAAATATATATTTGGAGGAAATCGTACTAAATCTTGAAGAAGCGAACGATGATATAAAAAAGAAAGAAACATTTGTAATGACTTTAGTTACTTACTGGTTATCGTTAATTTCCGAAAAGATTATTTCTAGACCAATATTAGAAATTATTTCAAGATTTTTATTAAACTTACCTGGTTTGAAAGATTGTTCATTTATTTCAAGACGTATCCCCAACAATGTAAATTGAATGAACTATCAGTGCGGTTTGGAGTACGGGGCGTTAGTCGATGCTAGTAACTTGTTCAATCAATCAGTTTATTACAAAACGGTTTAATTAATGCTAATCCTTTGTATTAGTTCAATTATATTATCAGTTTTATTCATTTCCAATATTGATCCGTTGTCGTTAGGGCGTGAATTCTGCGATCCATTATAACATGGTACCGTTAAAGGTGAAAAACGAGGAGATGTCAACATCAAAAGGGGTCCTAAAAAAATTGAAAGTACTGATTTTTGCCCTCCTAATGTAAAGCTTTCATCAAAAATATCCCCATCTGAAAGGAGTAAGCTGGGAAATGTTGCTTTGACAAAATGGTGGAATTTATATTGCGGATAGGAGCCAAATACGAATTCGCCTATGTTTGACATTGAAATATAAGCCAAACAAAATCGTCTTTTCTCTCTTGTAAGACATTGCTGTAGCGAAAATACAAGGTAAGAAATTATGAGTGGGAAGTATATGGAAAGTACATTATGACACAATACATGGGTGCCCTCAAAATCTCTCGTTGCACCTTTACTGATTGTGTTCTGGGTATTGGCTTGCTTCAGGAATTGTGCGAAGTGCTCAATACATTTTGGTAAGTGGGTATTCAACTAGAATTTCGCGGTTTCGGCTTTCGTTTTCAGGGGGTGGGGGTGGTTTGGTTCCTTCCGGCACCTTATTCGGGCGTCTTTGAGATGGAGGCCCGGATGGAGGGGGGGGGCGGGGCTTTTGTGAATGGACAATTAAATGCAGATCGATGGCACCGGTAGGAGTGGATTAATTTTCTTTTTCAGGTAGTGGATGTGCGGCCCCGATTTCTCAACTTGGTGTTGGGAACGTAATTGGTTTGTACCAAAGGAGGGTCTTAGGAGCTAAAAATTTTGTGAAATGTGCTGGTGGGATGCCGAAAATTTGGCTTAAAATTGAGCTTTTGAGGCAAAAGTTACCAAAAGGAGACTTATGAACTGAATGTACTTCAAACGGGTTCTCAGGACACAGGATAATAGATATTGAAATTTTACCAAATTATACATAGGGCATTTCTGCCAACAACAAAAAAATACGGTATAGGCTCTATATGTGTACTAGAAAACGATAATTAATTAAAACTCTTGGAAATGTGGGTATTCGGTGAGTTATTAAAGAGCTGGGAAATAGGTAGGATTAAAAAGCACTGATGATCACACCAACCGAGCATACCTGACTATAATTTAGACCATCTTTTAAAGAAATTATATTTGACGGTATAGGCTATTTATTTGGTTAGAAGGACGGCTGCGTATAAACTGTAAAATTTACACAAGTACAACATAAATTACGACAAAGCACAGTACATTTACTGTACTTTTATAGTTTACATTCTTAGCCACTCAAATGGATAAGGGATTATTTACACAAATTAGTGGAGGGGGGGGGGCTCGGAGCCTACTCCTGAAAGAAAAGTAACATTTCCCATTGGACTACTTCGCAAAACTGAACGGCAATAATTATGATCTACGACATACTATTAGTAAAGAAAAAAAAATAAAAATATTGATCGGTTTTTAAGAAATTAGGGAGTAGAGTACCAATGTGGATGAAAAAGTAGCAATTTTTGACGCTTTTCCACAGTGAGGCACTATACAGTTAAACAATGGCTTATGAGTTAAAAGGCACTATCAATAATCCACCCGGGGAGTCCAAAATATTTAAATTCGGCAGGAATGAAAGTGAAAGATTAAGTCTACGGAATGTTTCTCTATAAATTATCTTTGCCAACTGAAAAAATTGGACATGAAAATGAAGGGAAAGAAAAAGCAGGGTTCAAGATACGAATCTCCATTCAATTACGTGTTGTAGTAAGGTCCGTGCGCCGTGCAGAAATCGAACGGTATGACTAAAATATCAAATTTTGGCCTTATTAGGTAGCTTTTGGTCTTATCCTTGCAGGGTAATGTTAGGACAACTGAACTGGTACAGGACCCGAAACGAAATAACAAGTAGACTTACGTTCTACGTGACGACATACATGGTGATGTTGTATGTCCATTTTTATCAAATCCTTGCGTTTATGGCATTGTTTGGATAAAACTAATTTGATTGACCAAAACGAATAATTGCACAGAAATGAAATTGAATGGCTGTGGAAATGAAAACTGTGTTTGCTTTTGTTAGGAAATTGATGACCGGTGTCTGGCTATGCAATCAAATTCATCACGAAATTGAAATACCCATAACACTTTGAATGAAATAAGGGACGATATTGACTGGGAAAACCTCTATATTGATATGCTTATTAATTCGAAAAAATAGCACTACTTATTATAACTGTACAAACAATAATACTGACAACAAACGTTAGGTACCAACCTGGAAATATATCATACTATAATTTCATTTGGATATGGACGTTCTAAATGAATGTTCAAAACGGATGTGAATATCCGAACGAATGGCTAAACGAATAGGTAAATTAATATTCCATCTTCAATCTCAAGTCAGGTTCACTTTGCTTTTCCATAGCCTCTGATATGCTGAGGGTCTAACAGACATGCAAATTTTTGTACTCGAGAAAAAACGTGGATATTGAAACAACGCGCGTTTTGCCAATATACTCTCTAAATTGATTTTTACATTATATTACCCAGAGTTGGATAACAATTCAACGGCCCCAATTTAAATAGCCGTATAATTCAACTAATGTATTTCAATAATAAGAGATAAAATGAGGCATATTTACCTCATGGATATGTTTGAAGACTTAGCAGTAGAAACACCGATAACAAAATTGATGGTTCTATCTTGTTTTGTTGTGTGTGCTCTTGGGTATCTTCTTCGCTCTATTCGTCTTGCTCTTCGCGGAATGCACGAATGATTTGCTTCTTATACCCAACGCACTTGCCCAATTAAACCTTTTTTTTTATTATTTAAAGCTGAAAAGAGTAAATATTGAAAAGTGTAACACATATTCAGAAATAAAAGTATTAATTAAACAGCGTGAAGCAAATAGCACGTCGGTAAAATTTAGTAGACGAGAAATCCGCCAATCGATTCCAATCGAGATATTCAATTTAAAAGGACATGGCTAACTCAACCAGTTTGAAACCTTTTAATGAGCAGGTCAGGTTTTATAAACTTTAAAGAGAAGAAAACATAGCATTGGTGGTATTTCTACACACATAGATGAATATTCTGGAAATAAAATGATCAATCCGTAATCCATAATACATAAATAACATCGTTAAACAAATATTTCCGTAGAATTTACGGAATTGCCGGCCGGCACAGCACAAGTTCAGACATTTTAGGGTAAATTTACAGATTATTCTGTCACTTATTACAAACTTGACAGATGTTACAGAAAATTTGTTCATTATCTAATGGAAAAGAAAAAAAAAATGTGTATTTTAACAGAAATTTTTCCGTATTTAAAAATACGGAACCCAAAAAAAAGTCGCCGAAATAGTTCTGTCAGAAAATTTTTGAAAATTACCGTAAATTAACATTTTTATGTTTTTTGTTTTTTATTTTGTCTTGTTTTCTAAAACAGATTTTTCCGTAATTAAGGAAAATCTGTTTTCTTAATTGACCCGGGAATTTGTAACAGTGAAGTCTCCATATGAATCCCACAACAAATGAGGAAAACAGCACGGAAAAAAAAAGACGGATATTCGTGCTAAACCAGCCATTTTTAATAACCTCGAAAAATGTGCCCAGGAGCAGATTTAATATGGTCCTGGAGCATATAATCTAGAAAATATTCTATGTCAAATATGTCCAAAAGAATATTTGAATCGCGAATATCACCTGGCTGGAGTAGTGAGAAAATTCTAAGTCAAAAAGTACGGAAAGAGGTTGCATATGAACCTCCTTTAAAAATTTACAGGAAAAATTTTTGATTATGCCTTCACTAACAAAGCCCTAACCCTAAGCCAAAAATAAAAAAAAAATAAAATAAATGGTTTTACCATGTGAACTTCAATGGGGTACATATGGAACTCTTGCCAGATATTGCTCCAGGCCATATTGCTATATGGATCATGTGCATTCAAATTTGGACTTAGAATCTTAGAAATTCTCGAGATTACTTATGCTCCGGGACAAATTCTCGTAAGAAGCTTTCAGAAGAAAGCAAAGTCAATGGTATCACGACCTATATTAAAGGAATGTACAGGGTACCGGCAATGGCTGAGAGTATTTTAAAAAACGATTTTTTTTTCGAAGTAATCAAGCAATTACGACACTAGTTTACATGCATTACATATGGATTGCCGACGAAGATATCAGAGAATTAAAAAGTGTGCTTAGTTGTTTTCAAGAATACCAAACGTTCTAAATCTTCACCTCTTTGAATGCGTGGCTGCCAGGGGCATCAATGCATCCAATTTGTTGAGAGATGGTGATCTTGTATCGGTAGCCTTGTCCAACGCAGGCCTAAGAAAACGACACAGCTAATTTTTCATGTAGCCACCAGATAGAGTGGATTCGACTAAGTTTAGCATCCGTGATGTTGGCTAGGTAATTTTTACTAATTCTTGTTTTATTGTACTTGTTGTAAATATGTTATAATGCTAGTGACGGACCATGTGCGCTCCTGTGGTTCAAGGTGTATGTAACAAGGAATTCTTGTCCCTTTGGCACTATGTATTTGAGGTACGAATCTGAAGTAGATTTTATAATGTTAAACTATAATTGACACTGGCAGTCTAGGGAGGACCTAGGCTTACATACATTGTGTAGAGTTGCGTGTGTTAGTTGGCCACGACCTCTACACATGGCTACCACAGTGTCAACGTTAAAGCGAATTTTATAACAATAGATACATGTGTATAAATATGTGCACCACGGTTGTAGCATGTTTCCCGCCATATTGCTAAGGCGCAAAGCAACTTCCTGTTGTTGCACTCGGCGACCATTCAAACTGTGCGGACGGCCCGCTATCCATGTGTTATAACGTCCAGCCCTTTTTCTTTTCATCAATTAAATGTGGTGCTTCTTTTGTTCAACTGTCCATTACAGTACGAAAGTAGTCAGAGCCCGTGATTTATGTAAACCTAGAATATTCATCACACCGTTAGTTTTTCCGAAAGTGGTCCCTGGACACTTCCGGAGGAAAATAACGGTTCTGATATAGAATATCATAGTAAACAATAGAGGAACAAAGTGAAACAAAGAAAAATCTAGAAACACCTCAGGCCTAGGTGGTACAAATGAACGGAAATAAAAAATAGTGAAAGAACTCAATCTAAAAGCTAATTGAAAACACAGATTGTCATTTACATTTAGCTTATCTGTCGATTACGATCAGGCAAAAGTAGTATGTTAAGTTATGACAGATTTCTTCTTTACTATTTTAAGAGACAATCAAAAAAATTTTGCTCCTTTATGTGAAAGAAAACACGATTTGAAAAGAACGGTGGCTCAATACAAAAGCTTCTTGTGATTGTCGGATTACAATCATCTGTTATATATCGCAACGAATCGGCCAGATAGTGATTCAAGTCATGGAAGGAAATCTTCGGTTGACTCAATACAAAAAGCTTTGTGGTTGTCAGGCATACCGCAACCTCTTCGTTAGTGAACTGCACAAGGCAACTTTCGTGCAGCGTCGTTCAATACCGAGATTGATCAGTGATGCCGGACGTCTGCTACAACAGCCTCATCTTGGCCCCAAGTTTCTTAATCACGATAGACATTTAACGCTGTAAATACAAGCGATCACGCGTTCCACTGCAATTTTGAATTTCCGCGCCAAAAAGTGATGTCACAATTGAGTTACTGACTAGTATTACTACGTTTTAAATAGTATAAATGGTTTCTTCTGTCTAAAATGACCACGATAAAGTTCCACCCCACAAGCCAGTCCGGTAGTTAGTATAAAGTATCCAAGCCAACCATTTCTGCAATAACCCCCACCCACCCACCCCCCACCCCCACAATATAGTGGAAAAGGAAATTATAAACAATTTTAGCTCCGAAATATAGCTGGAAATCAACGCATCGCACCCACGCTTGACATTGTAACAAATTGAAATCCATTGTCCTGGGCTTTGCATGTTGCAATCAACACCACAGTGTGATTGCAGCCAGAGTCGCCCAGTAATAGTCATATCGACCGACCTGGTAACAGCACGTCCCATTTCTCGGCATTCATGACCGTATACCGTTACAATAGTATATTGTTACGTCCGTTGTAGTAGACGTGATTATAAAATGCTAGTTCCCCTGCATGTATACCCACCACCCCACACGTTCAATGTTATTTGTTAATATTTTGAAGCCAATATCTGTACGGTTCAATGATTAGAGGTCTCCGCCTTGATAAACTTCGATAAGTGAACATTTCAAAAGTTTATGAGAGAGTAATCTTCACTATATTTTTTTTTTTTTTTTTTTTTTTTTTAATCAAATTTGAAAATTTATTTTCTGATTTGAAAGGGATGATCAACAAGAATGGTTCTTTAACTAACTGCCTGTAATTTTGTTACAAAGTTTGTGTAAAAATCAACGGATACGTGTGGTTGTAAGATCCACTAGGCAAATCTATTAATATTCAAAAACCATGTTGACTGTGCATACGGGAACGTAAATAAAGGCCTTTCTAGACCTCTGCAGCCTGTCTGTGTCGATTACCGTCTGCTGCGTAGCTTACATGTATATCGTCAACGAATCAGCCAAGATGTGATTCAAAGCATGGAAATCTTCAGGTGACTCATACAAAAGCTTATTGTGTATTGCGGATTACCATCTTCTGTTTAGCATTATATGATTCGACAATGAATCAGCAAAGCATAAGTGATTCAAGTCATGGAAATCTTCAAAAAGGAAAATTTAAACATGTTGCTTTTAGTTTTACTTTAAAATTGGAACAATGAAAACCGTTATGCAGATCACAGAATACGGGATTTAAAAATAAAAATTGAGGAGAAGAAACGATAAAAAGAGAAGGGAATTCTGTCTTGTTTTTGTAATGGACATCGAGAGTGAGTGCTAGTGTAGTGCCTAAGACATAGCATATTAAGAGTGGCCAAGATAGGAATCTTCTTAGCTAAACCATCTTAAGCAATACCCTGCGTGAAAAGCATTTCGGTTTGAGTGCCCCGCCGGTTACTTCTGTATTCAAGATCTTTAATCGTGGTGTCGAATCTGCGGTCAGAGATACGTATGAAAGGGTATTTGATTGAACTGAAACCTACTAAATCCAAAACTGCCTACCAAATAACCCATTTAGACTGGCGTAAACCAGTCAATAGGATAATCTTCTCAAACCGATGGGACCATTTCTAAAACAAGATCAGCTTTCCTCGAAAATATTATCTCTCCAGAAGAGTAAACCTATTATCCGCTAGCCTTGGTGAGTAGCACTCCTGCACAAGGGAACCCATAACAGCACATTGGTTGTTTTTAATTAAGAAAAACGTAACGCTGTTTCAAGAATTTAAAAAAACTGGAATAATTATAATATATCGATTTTCGTTCTTGTCACGACGTATATGTAAGATAAAGAATCAAACACACCCGTTATGAAACAATTAATGGAATTTGATAAGGTTTGGCTTGCCTGTTGACTACGATCTAGCGACTCGCCTAAAGGCTCGCCGGTAGGTCGGAGTGCTAACAGTAGAGGAGGAGCAGATCATCATAGGGCCTTATTTAATGAGTTTTAATCATAGGATCCCAAAATGTATTGTTTGTACCACCTACGGACCATTGGTTTTGGACGTAAAGGTTTAATAAAAATGGCTAAAATGGTAAAAAAAAGGTCAGCTCGATTTGTACAGGGTTTTTTTTTTTTTCAACATTAAAAGTTAATCTGGATTATATTTTAAATACTTGCAAGTATTGCTGAGGTAAGAGGACTCCTAAAGGTATAGTTGTATTATGGTTAAATGCTACTTACGGACAAAGGGTCAAAGAAGGTCAAACACCACTTGGGTGTAGTATGACTAAGACCCTATTTTGTCCCATAACATGGTAATGCATTGCAGATGGTACAACACTATTCTTATTTTGACTCATTAAGCTTAGATGAACAACTTTATCATTGTTTAAAATTGGAGCAACTTCCCATTTTGACCCCCTGACAAATAGAAATTGACCTTTTTACCATGTTTAGCTGACTTTTACCCTTATAACTCCAAAAACAATGGTCAGAGAGGCTTACAAATATAATTTTTGGAACCTTAGACTAGACGGACAATATGGCATACATTTCAACATTGATTGGAGCCTTTTAAAAGTTTGACCCCTGTGTTAACTTTAAAATTGGACCCCTATTGAAAAAAGTAACACCACCCAATTTGAGCCCAAGTACTACCTCCCTGCGTTGATATAGAGAGTCCATACTAACTACAAAGGTGTCAAACATTTCTGTAGTGTAGGGGGAAACGATGATGTTTGACCTGGGTCCTGCTAATCCACACTAGGCTCACCCAGGACCTTATGTCAACACCATGATTTTTCATAACGGTGTGATATCATCCGTATCTATTAGAGGTCAGGTGATGATGGCAAATACGATGGTTGGGTAATGGTATACTGATCAGTTTCATTGACAGGTTACCACAACTGTTAGGCTGTGGGGCCGTAGACTAAATAACCAACAGCTGATAAACATATTCAGTAGTACCCAAGTGGCGGGCGCCACGGGGGGGGGATGGGGGTAAAGTGGGGAGGGGAGGGGGATTCCTAAAACTTCCGTCCCAGGCGTTCTCCTTACCCGGATCGCAGAACAGACATGCTGAAAGAATGCAGTGTGAGGAAGTTTGTTGTTTATTCTTTACAATTTAAGCTTGTCTTAACGCGCAACATCATTCTTGGTTCAGGAAGGCCGCAGAGGTCTAGAAAGGACTTTATTTACGTTCCCCGTATGCACATTCAAATGGGTTTTGAATATTAATTAGATTGCCCCTAGTGATCTAAAAACCACACGTATCCGTTGATTTTACAAAAACTTTGTACAAAATGTACAGGCAGTTAGTAAAGAACCATTTCTTGTTGATCATCCTTTAAATCAAGAAACTAATATTTCAAAATTTGATCCAAAATCGGAACTTATGTTGAGTAAAAATCTAGTGAAGATTACTCTCTTCAATAAACTGTTCAAATGTTCACTTAGCGAAGTTTCAAGGCGGCGACCTCTATCATTGAACGTACCGATATTGGTTTAAAAATATTAACAAAAATTAACATTGAACTGGGGTAAGACAGGCAGGAATCATAGCATTTTTAATCAAGTCCTACTAAACGGCGCTAAAATAACTATTGTAACGGTATACGGTAATGAATGCCGAGGGAAGAGGAAAAAATGGGACGTGTGCTGTTAACAGGTCGGGCGAGATGACTATTGACGGGGCGACTCTGGCTGCATCAACAGCTGTGGTGTTGTGAATGGGAGTTATGCACCGTGCAAAGCCCAGGACAATGGAGTTCAATTGTAACAATGCCGCGTGGTGCGATTGCGTTGTTGATTTCCAGCTTATATGTCGGAAGCGAAAATTGTTTGTATATGTCCTTTCACATTTTTTATCAGAAAGTGCTTTATACTCATACTGGCTTGAAATTATATCATTTTAGACACCATTATAACTATTTAAAAGTTAGTAATACAGTCAGGAAATAGCCAAATGAAATCACTTTGCGCGGAAAATTCAAAATTGCAGTGGAACGCGTGATCGCTTGTATTTACAGCGATATAAATGTCTATCGTGATTAGAAACTTGGGCCAAAGATGAGGCTGTGTATAGCAGACGTCAGGCATCAATGATCAATCTCGGATGAACGAGCTATGCACGTCGTAATTGCCTTTTGCAGTTCATTAACGAAGGGGTTGCGTATGCCTGGGTTAGCGCGGATTACACTGAGGATTAAATATCAGGAAGACATATTCATGTAAACATATAAAACCCAGTCATTGTCACTCAATCAGGTTTCCGTCAGACAAAGTCAGAATCTTTTTCATTTATGTTATGGCGTAGTAATTCTTGTTCCTTAAATTGATTGAAACAATCCATAGGTTACCTTCAATTTTTATTATTTCGCTTTGGGGGGGATACAGAACAATGCAGAAATGATTTGCAAAAATGTTCCGCCATTGTTCTAATACGTTAATAGTATTCCGGTTATTCCATGATCCAGCGCTCCTTTTTGCTCCTTAAATCACAATATTTGGTATCGCTGCTCAGCTTCAATTATGAAGCTTGTTTTGCTCCACTAGCTGGATAAGTAATTCGCTGTTGGTGGATTATGGGGATTGCATGTAAAGTACCAGCTAATGCTTAAAAAAAACTGCGGATATTTTCATCAATAGGGTAAGTGTTGAACTTGATTTTCTCTGTAGATTTTGACACATTGAGCTGTCTTGGGGACATTTAGCTTCAAATCCGCAGATTCCTAGATTACGTCCACCGGGGCTTACAACAATGAGAGTCTCTATTCTCTCTAATTGGCCGATTAAGTTTTGAAACAAATATATAAAATAAATCCATTGTCATCTTCTGCAGATTGCCTGGGCAACGAAAGTTGTTTGATATGCCTGTGACACGCTTTCACCAGTAGTGTGAGCATTTTGAAGGCCGCAGAACTATTGATATAATAATCCTCTTTGATTATGCAAAACTTTTGATCGTGGTTTCTTTGCTCAGATCATAAACAATAAAGAAAAAATAAACGGACTGCTGCAGATAAGATTCGAATGTTTCCCCTTTTTAGTGCTCAAAGGGTTTGTCCTAGGATCACTTTTTCAGTGGTTCTTAAGACTTTGTCTTGATTTTTCCATAAACAGTTTGTTAGTCTCTATGCTGATAATACGAAGCAATTAGATTAACTTCGCTGGACCTTTTGCGTGGCATTTAAACACCATCCAGGTGGGTCTACCCTGAATCATCATGCCGCCAATGCCTAAAATACTAAGATGTTCATGGGTATTAAGGGTATTTTCACCAAAGTGCATCCTTTTCGATTTTGAAACCGCTTGGCAAAATACCACTAACATGGAGTGTATTACACTAAATTCCTTCCTATTTGACCCACTGAATGGGGCTTTCTTCGAAAAGATCCTTTACCCTCTACCAACACTGTTCGTCCAGATTCTTGAAACTTGAAAAATCAACTCAAAGGGTTCCGTGATCCATACCTCCGTCTCTGACTACGCTTTAAAAGTTGAGATTGGTTGCATTGAAATGGCGGCCTCAGAAAGTATGTATGGATATCTTACGTGCAGAAGTGTTTTTCTCCGCAGCTGCTGCCAGGTTAAACGCATGCTGGGCAAATGGCGGGCTTTATGGGAAGGCAATCATTGCGTACACCGTCTCTGGTTCTAGCTTGATTCATGTAGAAGGTGGTCAGACTAACAAATGACAAGTTGAACAGGTGGCCGCGTTAGGAGGTGGGGGAAAGGGTGGGGGGCAGAGTGACCTCTGAACAAAAAAAATCTTGACGGGAAATCGGTAAATAAATAAACCCGGATTATATGTTAAAAAGCGCCTTTTCGGATTCTTTTGGCCTACGACTGAAATTTTGCTTGTGATCGGGGAATTTTTGCACATACCGGGAGAATTTATTGCCCCCTCGGAACCGCCGGGCGGGCTGGCTACGCGCCCAGCAAAGTGAAGATGTTCTCCGTCTGATGTCGATTGGCAGGATACTAGCCAAAAAAAAGGGCAGGATGTTCACCGGGTGGTGGGGCGCTCGCCGCAGGCATCATGTTGACAGTGCACATGAAGTCTTTTAAACTGGGTATGCGAAGGTTGTAGTGTGAAACTCCTTTTCCAAAAACTGGAGCAAAGTATTGCTGATGGTGCATAGCTATACCAAGAGTTTGCTCTGTTTTGGCATTTGATCCCAGCTTGCGTACCGGGGAGGGTGAGTTTAGGGGACTTAATCTTTCCGGTGATCCTATTCACACCCCCTCAAAGCTGTCCAGATTTATGGCTCGGCGGTGGTTTTAAAAGCTCTGCCTTAGTTTCACTCTTAGATATGTAAGCACTGTGGCAACTTCGGCCGATCGATCGGAGTGTTTTAAATAGTTGTTTCAAGTCGATAGGAGTTATTTAATATCTAAATTGGTTTTCTTGACTGTAGCAGATGAATTCGATGGTGTGGGTTGATCCGGCGGTCGCTCAAGTAACTTGAAGGGAATCATACATTGGCTATGTTTAGATTCAACATTACCACAGTTGCTTTGTGATGTCCAGATCTCCGAGCTCTCTGCTCTTTATAAAGACAAGATGTGCGAAAATTCTCGGGGGGGCCAGGTTAGTTAGTTGCCTTCTATATACGTAGGTGAGGAAGACATCTGGGGTGATAGATCTGTCCTGGTGCCTTGCCAGCAGGAGTGTGGAGTTAGTTTCAGTGCCTCTTCGATTTTCCTGTCCCATGGAGTATGTGCCAGAAAGATCCAGAAGTACTGCGTATCTTCCAGAGCTTGGATACTCGTTTCTAGACCACCCTAGTTTATGAGTGATCACGGTCGGGAATATGGGAAGGAAGTGGAGAAACCCACTATTATTTACGGAAGCCAAACTGGCCGGGGTTTAGTTAGTTACTGGACACTTCACAACACTTAAAGCGGTGCTCTTCGAGTCAGTAGGTTAACAGTTTGTCATGTATTTTGCTGGAAGTGGGGACTGGTTAAGTCAAGAAACTTTCCTTATACGCTTCTCGTCCAGAATTATCAAGGGAGAAACTGTGGCACTTCGAACGGAGCTGATATGAAATCACCATACAGATATGGCCCCTTCATCCAAACAATCAATTGTAGGTTCTTTGGGTAGACTCTAGGGGTGATTTGACTCTGTTAATCAGCATGCTACAATACGCTGTGCCGATGTAGAAGCGTTACATCATCCCTGTGTTTGAGGCGATGGATCGTGGGCGTGCTGGGTGACTTCTAGAGGCGGTTCTCGAGTCTGGGAGAAGTAGCGAACCTCCCCGCGGTTTCCCCAGTAACTAATCGCCAGTGAAGCTACTCTCTACACCACAAACTCTGTTTTTCATACAATCATTGGTGATTTCAACGGCCATAGTACTCCGAAAGGGCTACATAAACCAAGAAGCTAAAACAACGGCTGAAAGGTGGGAGGTGCCGGAGATGGAATCTCACAGGAATAGATCAGAACCTGTCATACCTTATTGCATTCACCGTATAACCATAACAGCAAGAAAGCAGGTCGATACCATCCTAAAGCTTCGAGGGGATCTAACCCGAACCTCCACAGCACCATGTTTACACCAGGTCGCCCACCAACTAAATGCTTTTACATGGCAAGTGCAGCAAGCCTATGGCAGATCAAACTAGAGCCGGAAAGGTATAGTGCGACCTCTGGTTTCACCCCCCTCCAACATGGACGAACTGGAAGCCAGTATTGCTAAAGTTAACCAGGAAAAGGCATTCACCTTGCCCAGTAGCAAAGGTGTGACTTCTAGAGCTGTACAATTAAACTGCCTGGTTTCCACAGGATCCTAAAGATCTGGAGGAAAGCACATATTATGTCACTCGTAAAGCCTAGAAAAGATCCATCTAATCCCAAGAGCTAGACCAATATCACTCCTCAGACATACCTACAAAGCATCTTGAGGCGTCTCTGCTCCATCGGATTGCGCGTGATAGACGAAGGTTTCCGGCCAGTATTCAAATTAATTCACCACCTCGAGATGGTTTCGAGAACGGTTTGGTAACCAGAGTCGTTATTCAATCGACCTATGAGCAGCTTATGACGACTGGTAATCACTGATGCCTACTCCATAGGATCTTGGAACTTACCAAAGATATCCGCTTGACTGAGCCATCAAAGCATTGCTGCCACCAGGATGTTCTCTGTCCACTAGTAACGAAAAAGAGCAAGGGAGTAGGCTCAGAAAAGGACTACCCCCAAGGGGACGTGCTCGCACCTCTCCTGTTTCACATCTATACCAACGAAAACATATTAGAAGTGCAGTAACCTGTCGGATAACTATGCACCCGACTCGGAATCACGCACGAAGATGCAGACTTCACATTGTCCGACGTGCACGAGAATGCAAAACGTAGCTGCCAAGTAGCTAATGTGAAACTTCCTATGTCCGAAAGAGAAACCTGCTTGCTAACCGCCCTTACATATTCAGAAGCATCAAAGTCCGACCATTTGAGGCGACTCTAATAAGTTTAATAACCAGAGAGCCTTGTGAGAGAAAGACGTCCGATCGACCAAGTCACATCTATTGTATCGAACCCGATGAGTTATTCCATCTGATTTGACTCCTCCCTCATGGACTGAATAGTGATGTCTCAACAGATGAGACCGGAATCGACCGAACAGATAATGGAACATCTCTTGGTGTGTCCACTGTGGATGAGCACCCATGCACAGACAAGGACCTTGCCGAAGTCCAATGAAGCAGCGGACGTTTACAATACCAGTGGCGTAACGGCCTGCCCGCTCTGAGGGGGCGAAATTTTCCCAGTCCCTTGGGAAATTTTCCCTCTCAAGGGGGCAAAAGGCCAATTTTTTACGGTCAGAGGCTGAAAATAGGCTGATTTAGGCTGATTTTGCAATTTGTTTCCACCCCGGCCACGTCGTCGGGGGGGGAAGGGGGGGCAACCTGCCTCCCTTCCCCCCTCCCCCCCTCCTTTTACGCCACTGGCTATACCTGTCTATGGCTGCAGCATATTTGAGAACACTGTGTTTGGAAGACGACAAGAAGTAGAAGTTTGATTTTTTCCCAGCCCTCGTTGCGAAAGTTCTGATCGCCACTTATACTCTTTTCCTTTGACCATTTCCAAAATTGCAAACAACTACAAATCATCTAAGACACTAAACAGGGACGCCCAGTGGCGATCAAAAGGTCCAAGGGCAAACGAAGCCCTCATCACCCTTTCGCAAGGCTGAAGAGTACCAAATGAGAGGTCTGTATCCGAACCCCCCCACATGTTTGAAGAAGTAATATAAAAACAAAAGCAAAGGTTATGAGGGACGAACACGCTATCTACTCTAAACAAGAACTGAACTTTTCTTTCACTAAACCACCATTTTATTATTCGACGAGCTATCGATATCATCTGAAAATCGTAAACTAGTTTTACTGCTCAATAAACATTTTAATTATATGTAACTATTATTGAAAGAAAAATGAACACTTATTGATCGATTTAGAAATCAAGGCCGAAACATGATTTTCATGTGGACCAAGGCAAACCATTTTTATTTTGATTTTTGTGCATTTCTTCAACCTGAATGCACTTAGTTTTGTTTGTTACGCCCTTTATTTGTTCACGAGCTTTGGACTTTACTACTGCATAGGACGGGGTGTCCCCTTTGCTCTTCTCATGATTAATTCTCCTCCATTCTGGTCTGCACTTTGCAATAGATTCGGCAGTTTGGAGGTCCAAGCCTGTGGCCTTGGGATCTGGTCTTTCCATCTTGCTGGTGGCGACCTGGCTTCCTACGCGCTTGTTGAAGTCTTGCGTAAAGGCTGGGTGGTATGGTATTCTGTGTTCCGGCATCCTGACGACACGTCCAAACCACTTCCGCCGTCTCCTGGTGACTGCAGGATCCGTGATGGTGCATGTGATTTCAACTCTGTCTATTTCATTTCATCCATTTCTAATTTTGGTCCATAAGGGTCACTCCTAGGATGGACCGAACATCTCTCCTCAAAGCTTTCTAGCTTTTGGCAGTCTGTCTTGCGCAATAACCCAGGACTCTGCTCACATAAGTGGCAATGGGGAGTATAGGTATTGGCTATATTCTATTCTTACTTTGAGCGTCTTTGTGATGTATGATTGCTCCAGATGGTGTTCCTGAGTCTATCGAATGCCCATGCTGGCCAGTCTTGTAAGCCTCTTGATGTCCTCCTAAACTGAAGGCACAGTACGTGCCAAGAAAACAAAATCATTTACTTTGTCATAGGTGTCTGGTTAATGGTGATGTCTCTTGGGTCATATCGGACATGATCTTGCATTTAGCTGGGTTGATCTTCATTCCACATTTGGCGCAGGCTTTTTTTTTTCCAGTTCCTTCTGTGGATCGCGGTAACTTTTCAACACCATTTTCCAGGCCGGGTTGTGTCATCGATAAACGAATGTTGTTGATTTTCATCTCTCCCATTTTGATTCCGGAGCCTAGGTTTTTAACTCCTCTCATTACAAATTCAAGAGATTGCCGAGCATGGAGAGAGAAGGCGTCCCTGTCTCACACAACTAAGACTTTCGACCCGTCAGTGAGTTTTTCCCCCATTCACCACTACTGAGCATATGTTTGCTCATCATCTTTTCAATTAGGTCTATCATCTTTTGCTGTCTACTCCAGTAAATCTTAAGCATTTCCAGAGTGCCACTCTCTCAAAATGGTATCAAATGCTGCTTTAAAAAATCTACAAAGTCCAGTGTATAGGAAGGTTGATGGGCAAGATAATGCTGATATGCGTTGGCACGGTATCGAATACTGTCAAGCAGAACGAGTATAGCGCATGAGAACAGTGAATACAATCAACTCGTCCGGGTGGTGACAACGGATTCTGGACAAATGAATCTTGAATCCTGGAATACAGGTACTAAACGCATACCACATGATGCGAACTTCCTCGCCAAAGGTAGTCATCTATTGGTGTCCTGGATCCGGTTCAGGATCCTTCTACAGAATACTTTCCCTGGGATGGACATTAAAGTAATTGCTCTATATTTGGCGGGATCTAGTTTCTCACCTTATCTTGTATACTGGAGTTATCAGTCCCTTGCTCCCGTCTTCTGGGATTTTCCCCTTCCTCCCCGGCAATGGTGATTAGTTTCAACAGTAGCTGTCTCATAGCTGGGCCACCTATTTCATGGTTTCAGCAGAGAGTTTATCCCATCCACATGCTTTGTTATTTTTTCAGTTTTGTCTTACTGGCCTCTTCTACTTCTTGTATTGAGAAGGCCGGCCTGTTGAGTTGAATTGCCAGGTCTGGGAGGAGTGAGTACTTCTTCATCTACTGGAATTCAGTGTTTGAGATGTTTACTGAAGTGTTCTTCCACACTTATTACTTTATCTGAGCAGTATTTGAGGGAGCCATGTCTGTCCCCTTTGGGCAGCTGCTGCATTGCTCTTTTCATCGCAAGTCCTACCGGCACAGTGAAGAGTTCATGGCTCTTGTTTCTAGCATGTGCATCTTCCATCTCTTTAACTTCCTTTTCGAGCAGCTTCTTCTTTCCAGCTCTTTACTTGATATTTGACCTCCCTTGTTCAGTGTGGAGTAGTTGGACTTATTATGGGCAGTTGGGTTGTTCATCATTTGGATCCTTGCAGTCCTTCTTTGATGACATGCCTTTCTAACTTCTTCAGGGAGCCCCATAATTTGCCGGGCCCTTTCACACGCCCTGGTTTCCTCTGTTATTTTATTGGTTGTTTCCTTGAAGTTGGTCCATAGCCCTTCAACATCAGTATCTTCTAATTGGAAGAGTGGTCCAAAGGCACCACCTATCTTTGCACATAATTCTGCTGCAATTGTGGTGTCGCTGAATCGACTGACGTCATACCTCTTCGTACGTTGTATACGTTTGGTTTGGTGGTAGGTATAAATTTTCCACCTTAGCCCCAGCACCAGGTTGTGTCTAACCGACATCGGCTGAGCAGTAGATCTGCAATTCTGAAAGGTTTTCAAGTTGTCCAGGTGGGCTGATGAAGTCAATCATGTTTCTTATATTGCCCACCTTGAGATGTCCATGTTGCCTTTCTCACTCCTTGTGTTGGAAGTAAGTATTGCATACAACCAGCTTGTGGAGTGTACTAATTCCAGGAGTTTTTTCTCCCTGTCGTTGATTTTTCCAAGTCCATATCTACCCCATGTGGGTGTCCCCATGCCTGGTAATCTGTCCCTAGTTTGGCAATGAAATCCCCCATCAGGATTAGGCCTTGCTTTCTAGGATTCTCTGTATGTGGAGCTGCAGGGTGGCCATATACTTGTCACTCGTCTGTCTCCCTGTGTGTTCAGATGTGGGGCATAGACCCTGGAATTGTTTCTCTATGCCTCCTTCATGGCACCTTTTTTTCAAACCATGGATTTTCATTTGTAAAGGGAAACGAATTCCTTATAAAATTTCATTTCAACACATAATTGATTAAAGAAACCGTATTCTATTAAGTATTTGTTTACAACGAATTTGTGTTGGGTCTTCATTGGGAGTGGCCTATGGAAGTACCTGTTAAAAGCGTTGTTTAAGTAGCCGCTGCAAAAGTGGGCGTAATCATCCATCAAGGTACACAGCAGTACCTTAAAGGTGCATTTCGTGATTCCAGCAACCTCTGTTTTATTCATATTCCCTAGATATCCTTGTGAAAGCTTATTCACGAAATTGAGTTGATCCCGATCTTGCGGGTTTTGTGTTATATCAACTTGCTTTTTTTTTGGGTTTTTTTTTCCCACGGCCCCTCGGCCACTGTGCTGTAATTTTTGTCCGTTTACGGACAGAAAATACAAAATTGTGATTTTCTTTCCTTCCAATAGACCGAATATGCACTTAAGATTAGGTACACGTGGATTTACTAAGGCTGACGGTTCATATGATATAGAATCTCTTTTTTAGGTAAGTCGGGGGGACGAGCTGTGATCACGAAATGAGACATGAGGAGATTTTCCAGAAAGAAGCGCCCCCAATTTTTTTCAACCCTGGTTTTTTGCATATTTGGAAAGCTTTCCAATTATTAGATAACACCTGAAGTGAATAGCCGAATAACGCCGTCTTTATGTAATAATATGATATTTAGTACTTTCTGTCGTGCACGACAGAAAGTCAAGCACGTGTTCTTATGGACAATTCCGATCGTCGGCAGTTCCAAACAAGGTTTGGCTGTTTTCTTTTGTACTTGTTTTGTCCAATAAAACTTCGGAACGTTCTTGGTAAGGTGGTCTACAATTGATTTTGCAATTTGGGAGAAATTCGTATCCTAAAAAATCTCCTCATTTCACTTTAACCTACCTAGTCACCCTCATCGGGAATACCACCGCGTTGGTACTTCCATGCAAATGAGCTTAAGCTTGTGTCAATTAGGATTGTAATCTTATTCTCACGCCTAGAAAGCGAGAGGTCCGGGTTCGAGACCGTGGTATTTTTCTCTTTATTTAGGTCTGGCTCGCCAGTTTCTGTCCTCTCGGGCTTCTATATCTATTTACTTTATTCATTTTATCATTGGGTCACCTGTGTTATATATATTACACAAAATGTCATACCCAAATAGGGGGTTTTGCTGATGCTGAACTCAAATATAGATGTTACTAAGCTTGAAAATGATCCGAATGCTTAAACAATATGGAATATTTGGCGCCCTCGATCGACCAAAGTACTGCTTACTCGGGGGGGGGGGGGGTAGGGCACGATCTGCTCGATTGGCCATATGGGATTTCCAAACGGTAATTTGGGGAACTGCTTACGTGCATTTACTATGGCCAGTGTCCGGTCCCAGTGACATAAAAATCATCTCTTAACTTTTGTTCAAAAGATCTTAGTAATATCAGCATAATTAAGAAACAAATATTGTCTACAACTCCGTCGGGGTTAGTGGATTAACCCCGCTGAAAAATAGTGTAATTTCCAATACCGGTCCTTTAGATTTAAATATTCGTGACCAGGCCTAGTTTTAGTCAAGTTCTGGTGTAAAACCGTTCGATATGCGAAAGAGCGCCCTCCTATCTTTAAGTCTTTGAAACAGAACTAGCACCCGGAAGTTGATGCCGTTTTGAATTTGCCGTTGCTGTTAGGATGGGCATGTCCACCCCCCTCTTGCTTACTCGAGTATCAGTTAAGGTTTACTCCGATAGCTTCAGATATACGCCACTACTGAGTGGGTTAGCCTACGTGTGTACCTGTCAGTCAGCTACCAGGCAACTACGAGTATAATACTGCTGATTAACATTCTGTTATGCATCTGGGCTTTGTGTACTTCCGTGTACTGTAGGTATGCACATTAAGGCAATAAGGATGTACCCCTTGGAGGAGAGCTACGAGTACATATGGAAGCCTAAGCTCTGGATTACACTGTGAGTAAGAATCGATTGTTTACATCCTGTTCTCAAAAAAATGGTACAATCACAAACCTATTTTTTTCAATATTATAGCTCAACATAAATAAGTCGTATTGTACATCACATTAAAGCGAAAATACCAGCTTTCCAGGATTTTTTGTTTCATCTCATTTGCTTTGTTTCAATCGAAAGTTAATTCCAGTTTTACTGCGGAACACAAAAATCGAGATTGTGCCACTGTTCTGGTTGAGTGAAAAGGTGAATGATTTGTTAAACATAAGTTTTGCACACTTGAAATGTGGAAATCTTTAAAAAGGGATTGAGTTCATAAAGAAACTTAAAAGTTACTTAATGGGACAGAATCACCACCCACGGGAGAAGTAAGCAGCGCCCATGGAGCAATAACGGGTCGTGTGGGGAGGGTTGGCTGGGGGAGGGCGGTGTAGGGAGGGTGGGGGGGGTGGTAGGACAAAGGGGGTCGAGGCTACCGAATGTCCGGGTGGGGGGTAAATGGACAAGGTGAGGTAAATCAGTAGGAGTGAGATGAGGGGAACGTAGTTAATGTCGAGGGAGGAAGAATTGGGAGTGCATATTGGAATGCTTTCCAATTGTATTGTAACCAACCTGAAGTGAATAAGCCGAATACGCCGTCTTTATGTATGTTAATAATATGATATTTAGTACTTTCTGTCGTGCACGACAGAAAGTCCAAAGAACGGTTGTTTTATGGGGACAATTACGATGGTCGGGCAAGTTCAAAACAACAACAAGGTTTGCTGTTTTCTTTTGTACTTGTTTCCAAAAAACCTCGGAAACGTTCTTGGTAGGTGGTCTACATTGATTCTTTTGCAATTTGTGGGAGAAATTCGTATCCTAAAAAAATCTCCTCATGTCACTTGCACTATAGTACCCTATGCGGAATACCCGCGTTGGTACTTCCATGCACATGAGATTTAAAGCTTGTGCCAATTATGATTGTAATCTTATATCACGCATAGAAAGCGAGAGGTCGGGTTACGAGACCGTGTATTTTTCGTCTTTAATTTTAGGCTCTGTCTCGCCAGTTTCTCCGGGCCTCATATAAATATTTACACCTTTATTAATTAATATCATTTTGGTCAATGTTGTATATATATTTACACAAAAAAGGCATTACCATAGGGGTTGCTGATGCTGAACTCAATTAGATGTTATAAGCTTGAAAGGATCGAAATGGCTAAACATAATGGAATATTTGGAGACCTCTATCGACCAAAGTACTGCTTACTCGGGGGGGGGGGGGGGTAGGGCACATCTTGCTCGATTGGCCATAGGGGATTTCCAAACGGAATTAGGAACTGCTACGTGCATTTACTATGGCAGTGTGTCGGGTCCCAGCCCGTGAATTATAAAAATCATCTCTTAAAACTTTGTTCAAAAAGATCTTAGTAAATATCATCATAAATTTAAGAAAAAAATATTGGCTTCAAAAAATCCTCGCGGTTAGTGGATAACCACGCTTGAAAAATAGTGTAATTTCCAAAACCTGTCATTTTAGTAGTTAAATATCTGACCAGGCCTAGTTTTAGTCAAGTTGTGTGTAACCGTTCGATATGCGAAAGAGCCCACCCCTTCCTACCGTTAAGTTCTTTGAAACAGACTAGCACCCGGAAGTTGGATGCCGTTTTGAATTTGCCATTGCTGTTAGGTTGACATATCCTACCCCCCTCTGCTTACTCCGAGATCTGTGGAAGGTACCCCGAGTGCTGCAGAGATACGCCACTATGGAGTGGTTAGCCTACTGTTGGACACTGGCAGTCGCTACCAGGCAATACAGAGTATAATACTGCTGAGTAAACATATATTTTGCATCCAGTGGCTGGTACTTCGTGTGTACTTGTGGTACTGCATCATTAATGCACTAAGACTTACCCTTGGAGTAGAGCTAAGGAGTCCTATGGAGAGCCTATCTATGGATTACATGTTGAGTAAGAATCTGATTGTATTACATCCTGTCTCAAAAAATGGTCATCAAAAACCTATTTTTTTCAATATTATAGCTCAACATAAAAGAAGTGTATTGTACATCACATTAAAGAGAAAAGTACCAAAAGCTTTCCAGATTTTTTGTTCATCTCATTTTGCTTGTTTCAATCGAAAGATAAACTTCAGTTTTACTGGGCGGGAACACAAAAATCGAGTTTTGTGCAACTTCTGGTTGAGGGAAAACGGTGAATGAATTTGTTAAACTAAGTTATTACACACTTGAGCAGATGTGAAAATTTTAAAAAGGGATTGAGTTCATAAAGAAACTCGAAAAGTTTACTTAATGTGGTGGAAGTTATGATCGTTAAGTTCTGGCTTTAAGATAAAGTGAATAGCATTCGACATTCTGTTCTTTGTTAGAAGAGAACCATGAACGACACCGGCGTACCACAACCTGGAGGAGAGAGTTTTATAGTCTTGAAGTATCATGAAACGCAAATCCTACCAAAATTGTGATATTTGCTTCCAAATAAAATTTTATTGACTCAAAATAGTAAATGCACAAGATAGTGCAATATTCTTAAAAAACCTTCTTTGGATTGTGTTTATTTTGGTTGCAATTACATTCCTTCGTGGCATGATTGAACAGATACAATTTGAAATAAATTCCAAAGTCCATTTCATTTGACGTGCCAATAAATATTTGTAGTATTTAGTATTTAGCGAAAAGAAGACTATTAAACTTGTGTCGATAAACTAGACTTCTTTTGTATTTAATCTGTGTTTTGTTTCTTTTGTCACGTTGCAATCTTTTGTTTTGAGGTTTAAGACAGGATTCTAATGCGCGACGCAACTCGGCCCATGAAGAAAGTGGCACAAATCGATTTTGGTTGTGTTTGTTATCGCATTAAATGGATTATATCTCTGGATTGACAAAAGCAAATAAGATGAAACAAACAAAAAACGCCATTTGAAAGGCCTGTCTTTGTTCTTTAATATTATGACAAGTAAGAATATGAATTATTTGAAATTTCATATTCAACCAATTTTTTTCTGTCTGTGATGTACCATTTTTTTTGGGAACAGGCTGTATATCTCGAAGCGTCCTAAGAAGAATCTGACTATCACAGCAAAAAGGGAGGGGTAGCGTTATTTTTCTTTTTAGATCTAGCCTGACAATTGTTACCCTAAACAATGGTAGGAGTCTGCTCGGTGATTATTGAAGTGCATTTTAAGTAAACGATGCAATGATTTATTCACCAGAAGTAGCGTGTTCAAAAGTTAAACGATTACAAAAAGTACCGTTTGGATAAATAATAGTTTTCCCAAGCATGAAAATTGAAAATACAGATGTGGCAGGAGATTAGTCCTCCGGACTCCCGTCGGGAACAATGGTGACAAATGTTGGGAACAATCGATTCAGTTGAATCTTAACGCAAACCATTAGTTTCACGCTTTTTCCGTTGTCGTATATGGAGCACGAACTATGATACCTGGCCGGACTATGAGTCACTTTCACACCGGTTAATTTTTTATGGGCTCTTGGAGCCCATTACCTACTTAATATTACCGTAACAAACTCAAGTCTAAAGTTCGTTGAAGTTCGCATTATGCTTTCCATGCTATACCACTAGGGAATATACCATGGCGAGGCATGTTATACTAAGTGCCAGTCTTTTTTTAAGCGTGGTCGGCATTGCTGGTGTGGAGTTCTATTTGTGAGGTACGCCATCACTCACAGCGAATGCTTTCAAAAACTTACCTACACTGATGGTGCTACGTCGAAATTTCGTACTCTGATGGCATTTCCCAATAGAATCTGAATGGAGACCTATTGAAGATAAGAGTGAAATGAATTAATTATTTAGCCATAAAGGTTTCACAATTTGTAACAGTCACAAAAGAATGAATTATAGTTTTTTGAGCTTTTATTGAGCGAGTCATAGTCATAATCTTCACCATATCGTGCACTACCGGGCAAAGCTCGAATTTGGCAAAAACCTTCCTTGCGGTATGTAGAAGGCAAATTTCAGAAGGGGTGCCCAAATTTGACCACAATAATGATTCATAGGCCACGCCCTTTATTTATATTTCGTAGTAATGTTAAAATAATTGCTTTAATATCTAGGCAGTTTGTATCAAATTAAAAGCCTGTGATAGAATGCTAATTCATCACACTTTGAAAGTTTCGTAGAGGTCAGTTAAAGGTTTACGATACCATTGACCAGTATTTTGGTGCTGATAACCGTAGTTAAGGTGTTGGTGTCAAAGTCAGAGTTGAATGACATTCATCAAACGATGATATCCCATTGAGAAAATGCCACGTGAGGAAGGCACCACAACTTACTTTACTGCAATAATGTTCGATAAATCACACCCTTGTACTTAGCATGACGCACCGTAATCGTATCATATACAACCTGTCTAAAAATTGACAATCAGGAAAAAATTGGTTAAATGTGAATTTTCAAAATATGTCATTCTTACCTGACACAATAATTAAAGGTGCGTGTTCCGAATCGTCTTTGGCACCCCCCTAATTTACCCTGAAGTATTATCGATTTTGATATCAGATGAAAGGCCGTATTTTTCTCATTGTCGTCCGCCTAAATTTGAGCCCTCAAATCCATTTCATTCCCAAGATATACAAAAAACCACCCGTTTAGTGGTTAACCATCAATATTTAGCAAGCTTAGCACAGTATTGAATAGGGATTTGCAACTTGCATTATTGCGTCTACCATCAAAACCGCAAGGTTTTTTGTTTCTCATGTACTGATGGGTTGTATGTGCAAGTGCCAGGCTCTCATATCAAGTCGAGAACACAATACACAAAAATCGGAACAGGCACCTTTAAAGAACAAAGACCAGGCTTGTCAATCAATGGTGTGTTGTTTTCGCTTTGATGCTTTTGTCATTTCAGAGTTTAATCCACTTTAAGTGCGATACACAAAATCGATTTTGCGCCACTTTCATTCATGGGCACAGTTTTTTTTTGTCTTTTGGCATGCATGGGCACAGTTGTTTCGCACGATCAACTTCATCCTCAAACTATCCCGATTATGGATGAAGAGCGCCTCTCATTAACGGCATGGGGACAATATATTTTTGTGATTCCAGCTTGGGAAGATTTCGGGAATACGGCAATGTGTTCATGACGTATCGAAGACTTTCAGACCTCAGGTGTCGAACTTATGCGCAATGAATGGGCAAATCCCGGATGGCCCTCATCTATCAGAAGCTGAAAACGAATTCAAACTTAAGTCGTCCGTTTGGAGTGGTGGTGCTTTTTTGTGTTAGTAACGTTGCGTTTTTTGTGTTTATACGGCTGATCCGGGTCCGCGTGTATCCATGATACGGCCGCTCCTACCATGGCATAATTATTGGGCATATTGTAATCAAATACAAATCATTCATTGAATTGGAGCTGTCGTTTATTACAAAATTGAATATCTCTCTTAAAGAGACACTGACACATTTCAAAAATACTGCGTCCCTCAGATTTTTCAAAATCGATATTTTTGCATGGTTGTAAAGCTTTTAATCATTAGCCCTCACCTGAACTGATTAAGACCAAATGGCTTCCTATCATGGGTACCAGAACGCCATATACGGCATGCACCCTGTTTGACCGGGTCGTGACTTTTGTTTAAGAGTCATGAATTCATGTAGTATGCACATTTGTTGATTAAGTTATGGAAAACTTAACAGTTGTCCTACAAATTACATTGGTGTCTTCAGCCATCTTATTAACTTCCTATCTGTTTTTGAGTATGTTTATTTTTATGTGTGAAAATGGTATCTGTATTCTTCCAATGGGCCTAGACTATCATCTGAAGAGGCATTGAGGAAGTCCCATATTTGGTGAACGTTTGCCAGTGCCGCTTTAAAAATCAAGCCAGAATTAATATAATTGCACCAGAATAAACACTCAATCCTATCTTTTGTGCATTGTAGGGGAGCGGTTTGGACTGCAAAATTGTCGACAACCCCTCCCCTCGGTAAAAAATCAACCCTTCTATTCGAACGATAGTAATAAATAAATTTAAAAAATGATGGTTGTTGGTCAAAACGATTGGTGGCAGGGATGTGTTTTTTGGCTCAATATAGCACGTTTTTTGAGCTAGAAACTTAAGAAATCAAGATTGATTAAATTTCTATCGCAAAACAATTTTAAATCATGGATGCAATACTATCAAATCTAATTTATATCATCGATATTTCGTCTTATACAATATAATAACGGGTATATAATTTTAGCCCCCAATCACCTTTTATCATATTAACCACACCGAGTAATTATCTGAACCCTTTATGCAATGTATGAAACCTTCATCAATAACAAAAAGGATCCCATTAAAATACGATGTATATGTTTACTTGTAAAAAATAATATAAAATTTGCGCCCCAAATGCATATTTCGGCCTAGAAATCATCCCTCCACCAAATATTTCAACCACACCATCATTTTCTTAAATCTCATATAGTTATCCTTCAAATCAAGTGATGTGTTTTGTTGTACCGAGGGGAGGGGACTCAACTCGAAAACGAGAGCACTTTTCAAAGCTCGGCCCGCTCCTTTATTGTTTGAAGTCAATAAAATTAATTTGGAAGCAATTATCAAGGTGTCGTATGCTTTGCTTTAATGATACAAAAAACCCGCTCCTGGAGTTGCTGGTATCGGTCAGATTTTCTTTTACAAAACCAGTATGTAATGTTTCACTTTATCTTAAAGCTATAGCTTACTAAAGATAATTTCCACCACGATAGCGAACTGTTTCCCTTTTGTAATGTTTCTATTCCTGAAGGTAATCCTTTTTGAAGAATTTCAAATCTGTTGAAATGTTAATAACTTTTGTGTAACTAATTGCTTCACCGTTTTCACTCAACCAAAATTTGCAGAACTCCGATTATTGTGTTCCGCAGTAAACTGGAGCTATCTCTTGATTGAAAGCCAAGGTGAAACAATTTTGTAGTTTTTTCCTTTATAGTATATTCCCTGACGAAGAAATACCCGAACTACGATGCAAAACAATTGTTTATTGAGCATGATTTTTCACAGACATGACAGAATCATCAGACAACAACATATCCAAATCCCCATGAATCCCTCTTTGGGAAAACATTTTTATCCAAGATGGTCGCCAAAATAGCTTACATTGCAATAAAATTATCTATATCCATTGGCTTCTCAGTAGATGTGTTGATGATTTCGTCTAAATCTAAATTAATCCATGTTTTCCATTTAGTTGACATTCAAAATGGGCCGCCAATACATATAATTTTGCTTAATTTCCTTCAGAACAACGAAAAAAGGGATAAAGAAACAAACGAATGAATTATATCTAAATAAATATCTATTATAAGCGAATAATAATAATATATTATAAATGAATAATATAAATCATTGAATAAATTATAGAATATAATAAATATAGAGAAATTTTGTAAACAGGGACGGGTACAAAGACTGAACCGCATTATGTAACAGGAAGTCTCTTGAGGTGTTTTCACACCCAACATTTTAATTTCTCCAATTTACTGGACTTCAATCTTTTATATTTTATTTCCACACTACAGGTTTCCAATTTCTGGTACTTGTTAGAAATAGAAAATATATGCCTATTGTTTCTCTGCCCATTTCCTGCAAGCTTACGTGTTTAGGCCTATACTTAATCATGACAATGTTATGGTGACCAAGTATACGAAAACTGCATTATACGAAACTTTTTAAAGCATTCTTTTCGAATGAGTATTAATTGAAGCGTCGCACTGGTTTTTAATTGTGCAATTTTGGACATTGCATTCCTGATTAGTCAAATAACAGTAACACCAATCTATTCCTTCGATAGACTAAGATGAACTCAAATACTACTATTTGTTAATTAGAACGATCCCTTTTCGGTATTATTGCTTTTAAACACCCCTCCTATATATTTCGACGTTTGACCTACTTTCCTGCCGAAACTGCCAAGAAAATATATGTCAGTGAGAAGAAATAATTATATGTATAAGCGCAAATTGCATCCATTTTTGGTGGCCATTTTTTTGATTTTGCGTTAGGAAAACATCAATGATTTAGATTTAAACAAACTGAATCTTTGAACCGCAAAACATATTCAAAACATGATATATAGCTAATGATATAAACTGGCGGCCATTTTTGGTTGTGGCTGAGGACAGACCATAGTGATTGTAAATTTGTACATAATTGATTCCTGACCCCCGAATCATATCCACCACACTAACTCATCACATCTACTTTCAAAGCTGAGATGTAGCTAATTGGCGGCCATCTTGGATAAAAAATTTTCCAGCCGGGGCTTTCTGGGGCTTTTGATCTTTTTTTTGTATGATGCCTTCTGCTTCTCTTGGTGCCAACTGCACAAATCAGCTCAATACAATTTTTTCCGGGTCAAACCCCAAGGTCCCACACTATTAATTGTCAATGCACAACGACTTACTTCGCATTGAGATTTATCTTTTTAAAAAATACTTTCGAGGAAAGTGAAGGTATTTTGAATTAGACAATGTTATAAAATTCTCCATACAATGGTTATTGGAAAGTCGCCAGTAATGATGGCTGACGGTTCAATTTACAGAGGGTTTTGGCATTTAGTAGGTGACATATGGCAAATAGTTTTAATAGTAGTTAAAAAAGGTGAACTTAGTAACTCACAAAAACAGGTTGTTATTATATTAATTCAAAAAGTTGTAATCAGATAATTTTAATTCAACTATCGCCCTATCACTCTTCTCAATGTTGATTTAAAGATTGTGCTTCCAAAACTCTTGCAAAGAGAATCGCCAAGGTCATTTCCTGATTGAGTAGGTAAAGAACAAAATCATTTCATTGGGCCGGTTTTAGGGGAGACATCGGTGATGTGTTAAAACTGTGGCTGATAGTCTTGGAATTACAAAAGATAAAGATATACCTGGTATTCTTATGTGCATAGATTTTGAGAAAGCCATAGATGATTCAATTGACCATACCTTTTAAATAGAGTTTTAATTTGGGGTCTCATTATGGATTAATACATTTTATATAACATACGTTGTATTTATAAATATGGTCTCTCCACTGGCTATTTTATAGTGATAAGGGTCTCCGCCAGGCGACCCCTTTTAGTTTGCCAACTTTAATTTGGGTTTTATAGAAATGTTGTGGTGTATCCGGAAAAATAATGATATCAAAGGTATCCATTTGTTATGCTGATTTTTAGGGGATGAAGCTTCATGTGGTATCTTGTTAATAGTTTGAATAAATTTTTAAAGGTTAATGTTAACAAGACTGAGGCAATGTGGATTGGGGCATCTAGGTATAAGATCGACAAACCTTTTTAATTTTTAATGGAGTCCAAAGTTAAGATTTGGGAATTTATTTTACATATGATAAAGACGAGATGCTCAAACTAAATTACCTTGATAAATTTAATGACCTGAATAGCACATTGGGTATGTGGCCCCAAAGAGACTTAACAGTAATGGGTAAAATTACTATTTGTAAGACCTTGGGTTTGTCAAAGTTCATGTATGGTCATCAAAAGTAGTTAACACTCTCATTTGTATTTGTTTATCGAGATAAATGACAAACAAGGTCAACCCCATTGACCGCTATTGATCTCCGAATTTTAAAAATATGTTAGACGGTTCAAAATGATTTTGTTGTAGTCTCTGAGGAAAGATGAACAATTTGAGCCCATTTTTGAAGAAATCGGAGCAATATCTAAGATTTAACCTTCGTGATGACCTTTGAAATTTGACGAATTTTGTGTTATATCTCCATAACCATAAGTTGTAAGTAATACAAACTATACCTTTTTTTAATCCTTGTAACAAGACGAACACTTTGGTTACCTTTTTACAGCAGTCCAAGCATTTTTCATTTTTGACCCCTGTATTATGAATTTTTCCCCCTCCTGCATTCCGCCCACACTTTCGCGAGGGGCATCCCCGCTAAATTTGTTCATTAACCTTCATAGAAGACAAATCCACTGAGAAATGATGCTCTACTCTCCACGGTCACGGAATTGCTCCAAACGACCCAACTATAATCCAAATCTTAGCACTCATTGCACTACACCAGCATAAAGCCAATAGGTATTTGGGTATTGTTATAAAGGGCTGTCTCGTGTAGCCTCTTGTAGCTTATGAAGGACAAAAGTCTATCTAGGCATCATTTACAAGTTCCATAACAAAGGGCAGCAATGCAACATCTTCATGTTTCTTCATTTAAATCATAACTGGTCGTTGCAAAGGAATCATGCTCTGAGCTTTGCTTTTTCCAGAGAGCTTTTTTTTTTTTTTTTTTTTCTCCGAATTTTAAAAATATGTTAGACGGTTCAAAATGATTTTGTTGTAGTCTCTGAGGAAAGATGAACAATTTGAGCCCATTTTTGAAGAAATCGTGATGACCTTTGAAATTTGACGAATTTTGTGTTATATCTCCATAACCATAAGTTGTAAGTAATACAAACTATACCTTTTTTTAATCCTTGTAACAAGACGAACACTTTGGTTACCTTTTTACAGCAGTCCAAGCATTTTTCATTTTTGACCCCTGTATTATGAATTTTTCCCCCTCCTGCATTCCGCCCACACTTTCGCGAGGGGCATCCCCGCTAAATTTGTTCATTAACCTTCATAGAAGACAAATCCACTGAGAAATGATGCTCTACTCTCCACGGTCACGGAATTGCTCCAAACGACCCAACTATAATCCAAATCTTAGCACTCATTGCACTACACCAGCATAAAGCATCTAGCATCTAGGGGCATCTAGGCATCATTTACAAGTTCCATAACAAAGGGCAGCAATGCAACATCTTCATGTTTCTTCATTTAAATCATAACTGGTCGTTGCAAAGGAATCATGCTCTGAGCTTTGCTTTTTCCAAGAGCATGCCCCTAAAATGTCTCAGACTTTTCTCATTTTTCATGATACAAGTGTATTTTGAGGATAAAAAACACCTTGCATACATGATAAAGTAGTTGTAAAGCTCCAAGTCAAAATTGATGATGAACTATGATTATTATAGAGGGCCTCCTTCATTTCTTATCCGGCGATGTCCTTTATAATAGTGTATAATAATGTTGACGCTCTTTATAATTCGAAATAAAGTTTTACTTTTAAATTTAGTCATCATAGTCCGGGAAAATTTACCATAGAATTTGCAGTATTTTGCTGTATTTCCAAATTACAGTCAGATATTCTACCTTTTTTACAGTATTTCACTGTAAAATACATGGTTATTTTTATACAGTGTGCATGTAATCAACAGTGTTTCTAGTAACAACACGCTCGAGCAGTTTACCTGCAACTGAGCACAGAGATATTGGTTCATAATATTTGATACTACGTGAATCAAAAAAAATTGTGCAAGGATTAAAGATGATCTTGACCATAATGGAATCACTATATCATAGATTTGTTGTTGTTTTTATGAAATACATCTAATATTCTTACAAATGTTGAAAAATGAAAGAAATCGATTAAATAATAAGCCAGATATTACCAAATTTGTAAGCACACCCCTTTTTTCGCCATTCCTATGGGATTTACACACATTAAACTTGTGTTTATGAGAATGTACAATATCAATATCATGATGCCTTAGTCAACTTAATGCTACATTTTCTTGATTATTTCAACTACGGATTAATCAATGAATTTATTTACATACACCAATGTGCCAACTGATATGACGAATCCAAACACCAATTCACCTGTTGCAGAGCAAGAAAACAAGATCTTCCCATTGTTTAGGATATTGCTAAGAGTTTAGTGCCTTCAATTGGCATAACTTGTATCTATACCTGGATTACAGTAGAAGTGTTGAAACCCTTTTCATTTACACATCAGGATTAATTGGGTGAGATTTTGTGTGAACATTTTCTTTTTGAAGATCAATGAAGGAGATTATGACTATTCATAGATTAATTAAACAAAATAGCATGGGTCATCATTACTTTCATAATGATATGTCCCGTATATCGTACATTGACGTATTCTTGCTTAACTGTGTAAATCCCATTGAAATGGAGGAAAAAGGGGTGTGCTTACAAAATTGGTCATATCTGGCTTATTGTTTAATCGTTTTCTTTCATTTTTTCAACATTTGGAAGTATATTAGATTAGCTTTATTCAAACAACAACAAATCTATGATTCAGTGATTTTATCTAGGTCAAGTTCATCTACAACCGTTGCACATTTTTTTTATTCACGTAGTATATGCTGAAGTGGCAAAGCAACCGGAGCAGCAGTGTGCTTTAACACAGTAGAGGTAATGCCATCGGGAGCCGGTGCCTTCCCCTGTTTCAATTTAAAAACCCCACTAGTGCTGATGGAAACACACATCAAAGAAAGAGAATCATAATTACCATCACACCAAGTGTCTACACACTTCCCATCATAAGAAGAAAAGGAATAGTTCATTGGTAGAACACCAGCGCTGTCACCTTCGGAGCCTAGTTTTATCCGTTTTAAGATAAGCACTCCTGATATATCGCCCTCTGTGAAGGTGACTTGGTAGGGAAAATTCACCTTATGCAGTATCTCTTTGTCTAGATTAGTGTGTTCTGAGGTCTCTGGGCTTTGGACCAGACTTTGGCGGGTTAAACTGGTTTTGTGAGCGCTCAACCATTCCACTCCCTCAGAGCATATTGCTGGAGTTGCTTGTAGCTCCATCTGTCTGAATGCCTTTGAGCTTCTGCTGATCCCGATTGACATAGCTCGCTCTGAGTGCAATTTTGGCTGCTGTATCGGTTATAGCCTTGCTCTTTTATTTAGGAATGCCCAAGGATGCCAGGCATTTGTTAACTAATGTATTGCAGAAACCTATGCTTCCTACTTCTATTGGAAAGTAGTATGTAGACCATTCTCTGCTTTCACAGTCAGCCACTAGATCTTGGTATTTGCACTTGTTTCTTGTATATGCACTGGATAGGTTCTCCTCTATAGGGACCGTCAGATTTGATTTCGATAGGTTGTACCATCAGCTGTGCGAAGGGCTATTGTAGAGATGGCTCAGTTCAGATTCTCAGGTGCTATATGTGCTTTTTTTTATTTGCCTCTATGACGTACGGTGCCAGACCTGTAGAGGTTGCTTTCTGTGTTCGGTCATGGCGCCAGTTGTATTTTCCGCTTTGTAATCAGGCGCGGATCCAGGGAGGGGGCGGAGGGGGCGCGCGCCTCCCGGTAATTCTGCAAATTCTTGCAAAATCAGCCCATTTTTTAGCTATTTTGGACAGCCTTTCAGCCCCCGGTAATTTTGACATTTTTCAAATCCTGGATCCGCCATTGGTAATGAGTAGCTACAACAATACTACTACAATAGCTACAAGGATGTGAAACAGTGTACAATGACGATGATGACATAATTGGCAGAGTCCAAGATTGGTCTTGCCCCACAGCTTCAGATTGGCAGGGGATAGAAGTTGATCATAAATTGCGTTGTTGTGGAAAAACAGCAGCTCTGACGTCCAGATATACAAAAGTTTCTTCCAGGAGGTGTCGACCTGCATGACAGAGTCCCAGTTCAACCACTGCCCTTGTTTCGCACATCCGTAAAAGTAGACCAACATGTCTTCCTCATCTACATCTTTTATTAGTCCGGTGAGGCATTTCCTTTGTTCTTGATGACTCATGTCTTTGATCAGCTTTTGCTTCTTTGTATCCAAGACCGGTGTAGAAGTAACCATTGTCCGGCGTACTCATAGTCCGGGAACAATGGTGAACAATAGGGCAATCGATTCAGTTGACTCTTTACGCAACATTGCAACATTAGTTTCACGCTTTATTCCGTTATCGTCTATGGAGCCCCGGACTATGGCTCCCACCGGACTATATCTGCTTTCACACCGGCTCTATCCGTCTGACCTCTAGGCATTTCATTTAGAATTAGATACCGTTCTTTCTGTTCTGGTGGTGGCGAATTGAATGAATTAGCGATGGCAGTGGGGTCAGTAATAACAGAATCAGTAATTTTAGAGTAGGTTTTGCTTCTTTTGAGGCACGGACAAAGAAACAGAACGTGTTAAAGCTCGGTTTTCAAACCACACACTGCTATAATGATTTCCTGTTTATTTATAATAAAATTCATCCTTGTCCTTTTGATGTATTTAATTCACTTGAGTTTGTAATTGTAACTACTTAGTTCTCCAAGTAGACAAGGATGAATTCATCATGCTATATATATAAATATACCATTCTGATGCTTTCCGCTAGGAAAGCTATGGACACTTAATACCTACGGATTTAATTTATCTGGCTTGTTAGCTCAATTGGTAAGAGCGTCGTTCTAATAGTAATTCGGAGGTTGCTGGTTCGAGTCCGGACAAGCGCACTTGTGTTTTTTTCGACACTTGTGGGCGCTGGAACAGCTTACATACAATGGAAATGTGTAGTTAAAATTACAAAAATTAACTTGTATTTTGCTTGTTTTTTTTTTTTTTATGATGATGCTGAATATGCATCCTAAATGCGTACGCTCTCATTTTGAGAGTGTATCCTTCTTGAATTTTTTTGGTGTGATTTTTAAACCCTTGTCATACCTGATCTTGGTAAAACACCCTTTCTACGTGGATTCTAGGACATGGATGATACCCTTTGTTTATGAACATCCCCCACCCCGGGGTTGGTTTGTTTGGTTCATGAGTAATTTTACGTTTCATGCTTGCGTACATGTCTCACCTACGACAAAATATTGTTGATCGGTGATCATTACAAAATGGTTTGATGAGCTGATTGCTTTCTTAGCTGAAACCGCAGGATGTGGTTTAGCAACTTACGAAACTATCCATTCGAAGTAAGTGCTTTTTAAAGCTTAGTTTTGATTTCAAGTGATATTCAAAGTAAATACTCAACACTAATATATGCTGCGCCGTAGCGCCATTATATAAACCCGTTTGTATTTACGGCTGTTGTCTAAATAATCAATACACCTCTGATGTCATTATTATAGGTAAAAATATTATTCCTGATTAGGAACTCTCTAAGATATTTAACATATTATTTTATTATGATATAAATATTACCCATAATTATTCTAAAGAAAAGGGGTGGTACTGGTAAGTAATATGCAACTCTTAAAGTCTTCAACCTTAAAGCGGTACTGGCACATTTTCAGAAAATATTAAATTTCTTCAATTTGCTCGCAAATAATAGTCTAGGCCAATGGAAGAATAGAGATATATTTTACACATAAAGATAACATACCCCAAAACAGATAGGGATATAATAAGAGGCTAAAGACATCCAAGTAATTTGTAGGCTAACTTTAAAGCTTGCCGTAATTTTAATCAACAAATGTGTCTATTACATGAATATCATAGACTCGTACTCATTGATCTTAAAACCACAAACGTCACCGACCGGTCAAACAGGTGCATGCCGTGGGTATCAATTCCGGTTTTTCTGATAAACGCCATTCTCGCGTCGTCTGCTGAATTAATGTAGTAATTATAAAATCGTTTTGTTTACCCATAAGCGCGCTCACTTGGGCTTAATAATTTCAGGTGAGGACTAATGTACATAAAAGCTTTACAATAATGCAAAAATATAGATTTTGAAATGTACCAGTGTCTCTTTAATAAAGAGCACATGACGGCCGACTCATTATCTGAAGGTTGCGGGTTCGAGCTCCGCTGCGGCCAATGTGTTGTGCACTTTGGCAAGGCACTTTACCTCGCTTGCATCGTCGACCCAACCGATATTCGGGTAACTGTTAGGGGGATATTACAATCTAAGTGCTGATAGGATTGTGCGCTTTGCCAGCTGCCGACCTAGGTGAAGCGAAATGATTGTGACGATTTCCTGATGGCAGCGTAATAATAATAGGCAACAGCGCTGTGATCTTGATGAAATGGCGCTTTATAAAAGCCAGTGTATTATTATTATTATTATTATTATTAGTAGTAATAATGTAATAATGTATCTTTTCCAGTTGCAGCGAGCGATTTGTGCTCGTGAGCATGCGTAACACTGAATATTGCGTCAAAATCCTGTATTGCGCACCTTAATCGCTCGCTGCGACTGGACGTATATCATGGGCCGCTTAAGGGGTATTTCGTTATCCACAACCTCCGAAGTCCAAATCATGGATTTCTGTGGGCACGATTACGATAGCAGGCAAGTTCAAAACAAGGTCTGCTTTTTTCTTTTTGTACCTTCCAAACGTTCTCGGTAGGTGGTCTACAACCGATTTAGAGCAATTTGAGAGAAATCCGAAAAAATCTCCTCCTGTCACTTTAACATCCGAGATCCTCGATTATCATATTAAAAAAAGAATAGCGTCACAAGACATGTAGACCATTACAGCTAACATTCTTTGGGTGCAGGTGAATTTTAATTCATTAAAACAAAAACAAGACTACCCAAATCTTTGAGATAATTTGAGGTTATGTGTCATAACCAAAGTAGTAGTATTGGTTTACTACTCTTCAATATTTGCATACTACACTTACAAAAGCAGTTGAGTGCGTAAACTACTTCGTTGTCCTTATATTGATCAAGATTTTTAATCTAATGTGGTTGACATATAGGGGACTGAAATATCTCAAATGAGTAATGCAGTGATGGAGTGCTAAGATTCCATTTAAAGATGTTTATTGGTCGTCCATAGTCCTTATAACTTATTGTATTATCAAGTGTATTTTGTCAGATGTAGTCAGCATACTCTTGGAAGAAACCATATCCAATGAGTAATACACTGATAGAGTGCAAATTATGCTGAATAATATTGAACAACTGAAGATAGGGTGTGTCTGGTCTCTGTGGTCAACTGAGTAGTTACTAGTTGGAAACTACAACTAGGTCTGCATGGTACCACGTGCAGCCTCTTGTCAAATGCTTTAATAGTGAATCAGAAAAACTCCATTTGAAAAACAAGCAAATGTTGGACTCTGAAGTAGTCTAGTGAGTGAGCCGTAAAGTTTTTGAACACATTGATTATGCTTTTAACCCAGCGGAAAAACAATCAGTCCCAATTTAAAGCTAAGAACAATCTGAAAAATGCTTTAATCGGCTATTCTGTTGTTCAGCTGTTCAGTAATCAGCCTTTTATACTTCGCTGTGTGCAGCAGAGTAAGAGACTGAACATTCAGTCATTCAGCTGTTCAGTCATTCAGCTATTCAGTTGTTCAGTATTCAGTATTTTACACTTGCCATTGATTATGCTTCCGGCTAAAATTTTAGGGTTATTCTCTTTATGATTTGAATAGTATAAGCACTAATTAGTTGATCTTTAAAAAAATCAAAATATACCAGCAACATGTTGTTCACGTAATTTGTCAACAATTCACTGCTACACCAAGAATAGATATGAATATTGTACTTAAGAGTAGATATTAATAACTATTTTATAAATTACCATGAACTTGAACGTTATATCTACTCAAGAATAGATATTAATAACCATGAACTTGACCTTTAATAGCTCCTCAAGTAGACCTCAACAACACCCACACCGATACCATAGACGTGTCAGGGTGTATAGCTTTATCTTACGCGTATGCTATGCTCACTTTGGATGTGAAATTCAGGACAATCCTACGCATTGGCTGGAAGATTTTTCCTGGAAAGGTTTAGAAGGAAATGCTCTGGAATGTTATAAAAACAAATTGGTTCATCGCGGGTATGTTTTTAATTTGAAATTTATCTAGGTTTGCATTGTTGAAAACTTGAGTGTTTCCAGTAGTAAGTGGAACTATTTTAATATTGAGCCTTATGCTTATCGGTTTGGTTTCAAGCCACCTATTTGTATGCTCGCAAAGAGTAAGTGTAGGTAATTTGAGACCGTAGGGAATATGAGACCATTAATTTAAGCTGAAAATCAGCCCTCTCTTGCTGCACTGGCTGCAATGTTGCTATAGCGCCGTCTACAGTTTGTAACAACACTCCTGCAACAAGTGCAATGCATCGAAGCTACAGGTTGTCATTTATGGGAGAGAACTTGAAAAAAAACTAGAATTTTGCTTTGATATAAAAACCCATTTTCCGTTGTCGTCTATGGAGCCCGGACTGTGGCTCCAGGCCGACTATAATTACTTTCACACCGGTGTAGAAGTAATTATAGTCCGGCGTTTTTTTTTTTTTTTTTTTTCATACATGCAAAAATCTGATTTTTGATGATTTTTTCGATTTGCGGATTTAGCAAATCACTGATAGTGTCTTTAAGAGTAGATATTAATAACTATTTTATAAATTACCATGAACTTGAACGTTATATCTACTCAAGAATAGATATTAATAACCATGAACTTGACCTTTAATAGCTCCTCAAGTAGACCTCAACAACACCCACACCGATACCATAGACGTGTCAGGGTGTATAGCTTTATCTTACGCGTATGCTATGCTCACTTTGGATGTGAAATTCAGGACAATCCTACGCATTGGCTGGAAGATTTTTCCTGGAAAGGTTTAGAAGGAAATGCTCTGGAATGTTATAAAAACAAATTGGTTCATCGCGGGTATGTTTTTAATTTGAAATTTATCTAGGTTTGCATTGTTGAAAACTTGAGTGTTTCCAGTAGTAAGTGGAACTATTTTAATATTGAGCCTTATGCTTATCGGTTTGGTTTCAAGCCACCTATTTGTATGCTCGCAAAGAGTAAGTGTAGGTAATTTGAGACCGTAGGGAATATGAGACCATTAATTTAAGCTGAAAATACAATGTTATTTATTACGCCCCCACTACTCGTAGTGGTTGAGCACTTTCTGCTGCACTGGCTGCAATGTTGCTATAGCGCCGTCTACAGTTTGTAACAACACTCCTGCAACAAGTGCAATGCATCGAAGCTACAGGTTGTCATTTATGGGAGAGAACTTGAAAAAAAACTAGAATTTTGCTTTGATATAAAAACCCATTTTCCGTTGTCGTCTATGGAGCCCGGACTGTGGCTCCAGGCCGACTATAATTACTTTCACACCGGTGTAGAAGTAATTATAGTCCGGCGTACTGACAGTCCGCTACAACGGTAAGGAATAGAGCACTCAATTCAGTTGACTCTTCACGCAACAATAGTTTCACACTTATTCCGTTATCGTCTATGGAGCCCGGACTATGGCTCCCGCCGGACTATATTTGCTTTCACACCGGCATTGCCTACACTCAAAATTAGCTTGAGCCAAAAAAGTGGATTGCCCTTAATATGCGAAGAGTAAATTTTTATTCAAGAGAATAAACCATACGCATTGACTAAGATTGACTAAATGTAATCTTCTTATTTAGGTATTTCTCTCCAGTATTTCTACTCCTGTCTTACTTCCACTTCTTACTGTCCGTATTTTTTATGTCCATTCTTATTGTCCGTATTTTTGATTTGTTAGTCTTCTTTGATGTTTTATTATACTTCTATTACCAAGTATTAAAATACTCAATTCGTTTGAAACAACTTGAAACATTTCACGTTACGCATTACCGAAGACATGCGTTCATATAATATTAGTACACTGCTTTTAATGTTTGTACCAGTTTCCTGCCTATGGTCGGCGTAACAATTTTTTTCTCACTCCTGCAACAAACCCGAATCTAGAACAAGATTGTTTACTCTTTAATTTATTATTCACATATATTCAGCAGGGCACGGAGGACGACGTTACCAATATTTATTTTGTTCTGTCGTTGGTACCATTTGTGTGAAAACAAAAAATAACGCGGTTTGTTAACCACATCCTTTAAAGTGTTTCACTTACACGTGGGTGGCCTAATTGCAGATTGACTCAGGACAACAAGTTTCTTGTATTTCCCATGTTATGTAATTCATATACTATGACAACAAGATTAGCATCAGATTTGCTTGCTTCCTAAAAGGATATATTTGTTTCTTTGATTTTTTTTTACTTTTCTTGTTTTGTGTCACAGTTTCACTGCGACTTGTGTGCTTTGTGTTTGTATTGAAAAATGTCATCTGAAATTAACAATTTCAAAACAAAAAAAAGTAAAAAACAGAAGGAGAAACCTCTTTGGATTTATTATAAATTTTGAAGGAAATAGTTCTTCTTAACATAATGCATGTTTCCTTATTTAAAAAATTAACTTTAAAAAACACTTTATTTATTTCCTTGCTTTTTGTGTAATGTCTCGACTTTGACTACGTGGGACTTTTAGCTACGCTGGGGTGTGGCAAATATTTAATGAATTGAATTTTCACTGATAACCCGTTATGTGACATAATATTAGATATAAACAACGGTTTTTATAATACCATCCGGTTTAATAAAATAAAATAATAAATAGATGAATAAATGAATGTAGTACATAATAAACAAATGGAAGATTGAATGAACATTCAATTATAAATGACTATTATATTCATTATAAAAAAGATCGCACCTGTAATTGCCAACCCACTTCAAATTATTTTCAATGCATCTATTTCTACTGGAAGAGTACCGGATGCCCTGAAAATAGCTAAGGTAATTCCTCTGTATAAAAAAGATGAGAGTGATGTATTCTCAAATTATCGTCCTGTTTCCGTGTTACCCATTTTCTCAAAAATTCTAGAGCGGCTTGTATTTAATAGATGTGTTTCATATCTCGATCGCAATAAAATATTGTATAAGCGTCAATATGGTTTTAGGGAAAACCACAGCACGTATATGGCAGTCGTTGATTTGATCAACAAAATATCAGATGCTGTTAACAGTGACAAATATACTGCTGGTGTTTTTCTTGATCTATCGAAAGCCTTCGATACAATTGACCATACAATTCTTCTTGCAAAATTAAATCATTATGGCTTTAGAGGGATAACTAATAATTGGTTCAAGGATTATCTTAGTAATAGGAAACAATTTTTGAATGTTAAAGGCCAATCCTCAGAGGAGAGGAACATTGTATGCGGTGTCCCAAAAGGATCAATATTGGGTCCATTGCTATTTATTTTATATGTCAATGATATTCATCTTGTTACTAAATCTGTGGATGTCATCTCTTTTGCTGATGACACAAACCTGTTTTTCTCAGACAACCAATTTAACGCTATTGAGGATGTCCTTAACCATGAGCTTCAGCATATGAATTGTTGGTTTAAGGTAAACAAATTATCTGTAATTGCCAAAAAAACAAACATGTTACTTGTAATTGCCAAAAAAACAAACATGTTACTTGGTAGTAAAAAAATACGAGTGCCGACCAGAATCTATGTTTACATCTTGAATCAGCATCTGGCACTGCAGAGAGTATGCCACTTGAAAGCGTGACTTCTACAAAGTTTTTAGGTCTCCAAATTGATCAAAACATCACATGGAAGGAGCATATTGACAGTGTAATAAAAACATGTTCAAGGAATGTTGGTATAATAAACAAATTTAAAAACTTCCTTCCCCACAATGCTCTGTACACATTATATTGCTCTCTAATTATGCCATATCTAAATTACGGTATATTAGCTTGGGGCACTGCATGCTCAACCTATATCAATCAACTATATAAAATCCAAAAAAAGGGCTTTACGTATCATAAGTAATGGTGGTTTTAAATGTAGTACTAACCCTTTGCTGATCAAATATAATGTATTAAATGTTAAGATATGTATAATTTGGAACTTGCCACCTTTATGTACAAAATATGAAAATCACATGTTGCCAGATGTATTTGATGATATCTTTGTGAATATGAAACACTGAAATATTCACAATATAATACCAGACATAGAAATAAATTCAGACTTCCTCTGTTTATTTTCTGAAAAATCTATTGAATTTGCAGGTATAAATGGTATAAATGGCAACATAAAATCTTCCGTGTCAGTAAAGCAATTCCGAAAAGCATACAAAACCTTTCTCATGCAAAGTTATACATAATTGTTATCAGTGTTCATTCAATTTTCATTCTTAAATAGCATTTTAATTTCTGTGTTGAATTATGTTCTTTCATTGTAATAAGAATATGTAATACAAGCATGTATTATTTGGTTCTGTCAACTTGATTGCTGGATATGACAGCTTGTTGATTGTCCGCTCCGCAATTATCCATCCGACTCTCAACATGCTGACATGTCCAACTGCAATCAATTTGGCAAAGTGGGGTTACAGATTGACAGGCTAATAAGCCTTACCTGTATCTCCTTCACTCTCTGTATAATTATCATCTGTTATTATTTTATAATATGTATATGTGAGTGAGAAAATAATAAATAACTGAACTAACTTAACTGACTACAAGATAGAATTAATCATATACCTCAGTTAAAGATCCCCTTAAGTGGGGGCATAGATAAACTACTTACTTGTAACTGAAGAAAACACGGTCTACAGGGCATCGCATTTACTAGTGGGCCGGCCATAGCAATTGCTATGCCCGCTAATTGAACATTATTTTTTTTTTTTGACAGCCGTCTTTATTAATAGTTCTTAAACCTACTACTTCCACATCCTAAAATTGCCTTATAACTATTACAAGGTTTTTTCCTTTATATGATTAACAGCATAACAAATATACCTTACAAACGAATTGCTTAATAGTCAATCAAAAGTAAATGCCAGTTTTGACATCTCTTATAGAACTTGGGAAGTTTCATGTTACACACTGCATGATATTTCATCAAATTATAGTATGTTGACTTCCTTTTTTTTTAAATATCTATAATTGGGACTTTTTTCCAGATATTGTTCTATAAAGATGATCTTTTGCAATGACCAAAATTAATGTAAAGATAGTATCGTGCTTAGTACCAAAAAGAATTACCTTGGCTCCCATACACATGTCAACAATTAAAAATACATTGCCCCAATCTTTAAATTCAACCCAAACGTTCTAGAGTGGGACAATCCACGAATATATGCTTGATTGTTTCTTGGTTACCTTGCAGATTTTACAGAGGTCCTTGTCTTTTATCCTAATTTCAACAGTAGATTATTTGTTGTAAGATTTTTTGTTTGTTCTAAACTTGTTTTGAGGAGTTTAAATTTAAAATTGAAAATTTAAAGTTTAAAGCACAAAGTTCTTTCCATTCAGTATTTTCTATAGCACATCTACTTCCCATTTGTTAACTTTTTCATTCCCTTTTTATTTGGCAACAAAAATGTCATAAATAATTACAACCCTTATTGTTTTAAAGGAGATTCCCTATACAACTTGGAAGAAGGGAGGTTATTTTGCACATGAGTCCTCTACTGAAAACCAATTTGACTGAATTGCTGTAAGTATACCGGTATTCGAAAAATTGTTTTTAACATTATAAGTATTGACAAATTCTCTATGCACATAAAATTCCCATTTGAATTCAGTAAGCATTATGAATACCCCTCCCTCTTCCTCCAATTGGTATAATTGACCGATTTCCCAACCCCCCCCCCCCCCCACCAAAAAGAAAAAACCCCACCCCCGATCTTTATTTTTATCGTTTCCACCATAGGTACTGCCTTGCTAGGCGGTAAAATCCAAGTTACTGTTCGTTTATAATGTTGAGGAAAGAAGCCAGCAAAACGCGGGGGTGTCATACCAGAACTTATTTTTGATATTATTTTTTAGCTCATTAAAACGTGACCAAAGAATGATATCTTCTCCTGTTAAGCTCATCCACAATAAAATAACCTGACCCATTTATGATCACTCAAAGCAACAAGCCTCCGAATCCAATTTAATCTTCAAAGCATTTTATATGAGTTTCAACATCAGCATCTTTAACTCCCCATCCTCATAATTTTTGAACACACTGGACTCTTTTAATGCGATCAGGCTTATCACCCCACACATAATTAAATAACTCTTGTTTACTGTTTTTTTATGAATTTTTTAACTTGGTTGGGCAGTCATCGGTGCAATATAACCTATGTTGGGGCAAACTAGAGACTTTACAACGACAACCTTTCCCAAAACTGTTAAATTTCGTTTCTTCCAATGATAACAACTTCTTCCATCGCTATGAAATGATTTCCTCATATTCTTTTTTTCCCATATCATCGAGAATTTGTACTCAACGCCACACTAAAAAGTCAAATCTACCATCTAAATTCCAATTCACTTAGATTATAAGATTGTTTTACTTTCTACCTTCCATGACCCAACCAACTGCAACTGTTTTTATCCTATTAAATTGCAGGCCAGACATTTCCGAACAATTCAATTTTTTCTAAAGGCTTTCAAGGACTTTCAGTGCCATCCAAAATCAGGGTCGTGTGCATCTGCATATTGAGTAATTTTAAAATTTAATCATTAATTGAAATACCATGTATATCTTTATGCCCGTTCATAGAAGCATAATCTCGGCACAGAGAACAAATATATAAGGTGACACTGGGTCGATTTCGTTTCTTCCAAGATGTAACAATTCTTCATCGATATGAGTGATTCTCATAATTCTTTTTTACCAGATAATCGAGATTTGTACGAAACGCAACCCCTAAAAAGTCAAATCTCCATCTAAATTCCAAGTTAACTTAAGATTATTACAGATTTTTACCTGTCTACCTTTCTAGACCCAATCCAAACTGCAACGTTTATCAATATTAATTTTCAGGCCAGACATTTTCCGGAACAATTCAAGTGTTTCTAAAGCGCTTTTCAAAGACTTTTCAGTGCGATCCAAAATCAGGGTCGTGTCATCTGCATCTTGACGTAATGTAAAATTAAATCATTAATTGAAATACCATGTATATCTTTATTGCCCCGTATCATAGAGCCAAATCTCGGCACAGAGAACAATATAAAGGTGACACTGGTCACCCGTCGGCAAACTACGCAAAATTGGAAAGGTTTGGAAATATTGCCGTTCACAATGACCGATGAAAAAGCATTTGCATACAAGGCCTAACCATCTACTAATGTCCGCTCCAAAGTTAAATGCTTTTAGTGTTTTCAAAATAACTTTGTGGACACTGTGTCAAATGCTTTTTCTCAAAATCGATCAGTAATAATAAACCAGGTATTTGATTAACTTCTGTTATAATTAACAATCAAACATTCATCAACTTTTTTTCACCGATACATTATTTGGGACACACACCCTTTGATCTTCGCAATTAAAAGATGCAAAACGATTTAATGCGCTGGCGATACCGCGGATGCCAATTTGTAACGAACGTTTAAGAGTGATATAGGCCTCCAATTTTTAACAAAATGACGGGTTTCACCTTTGGGCAAAAGATAATATAGCCTGTCTTTTAACTTTGTTAGAGATCCTTTTCTGAAACCTTCATTCAATGAACGAAGAAGAATGACTGAAATATCTGCCCCAAAAGTCTTGTAAAACTCGGCCGTGAAACCGTCCGGCCCTGGGACTCTTATTATTATTCATATTTTTCAGGGCGCATGAAGTTCATACAACGAATTTCACCTTCTAAATTACTCAGATTGAATTTGAGTAAGTTTTAGGAACATATGTATAATCGTCAATGTTAAACATTACCTGTATTTACCTTTCATTATAAGTTTTTCATAAAAAGATACAACTTCCCTTTCAATATCTTCTTGAGAGGTAACACGAATTATCTACTTTTATTAACGTGGTCATTTGCTTATTCAATAAAAATTCCTTTTCGAGGTTTAAATTATTTTGTGTGTTTTTCTCCTTCTATCCATTTAGCTTTTGTTCTGACGAAACAACCTTTAACCTTTTTTGCTGCGAATTTTTTTTCCACTTCTTTTTTGCCTCATTAACTGATCCATATCGTTTGTCAGTTGGGAATTATGTAATAATGCTTCTTCATATGATTTTTCCAACGTGTTATAAGATTTCCCAAAGAATCTTCAGTAAGATCAAGATGTAATTCTTCGTTACTAGAGGAGTAAGCAAAGTTTGCACCTCTTATTTCCACAACAATACTTCAAAAAACAACTGATAATCAAGGTGTAAACTCCAATTCATTTGAATACATTTGTAATATTGTCTCTATCATAGGGAGAAGCGGCATAATCTTGTTTCACTCCTTCAACGAGTCTTTGACAACCTTTACATCTTCTTCATCCTCGAGTAGTCATTCTTAAACTTCCATGTACCTCGACCTCTTTTTATATCATTTAACCTTTATTAACCCATTGAGTAACAATTGAGTGGTCAACCTATATCCGGGTAAAATATCCGCATAGTCTATTAAATTCAATTTATTATTTCAGACGAAATTAAAAAAAATCCAACGGGCTTGCTTTAGTATTATATTTCGGCCATTAAAACGCTTCAGGTCAGGATTCAAAATTCTCCAGGGATCCCTTAAGTTCAAATCCTCCTTCATCGTATGTAAAACATTCTCTTTTGCATTTGGATTATTGATATGCAAATAGTTAAAATCGCCACATTAATACAATGAGCATTTCCAAACTTTCAACCACATTTTTGAATATTATCATAAAAGTCTGGTTCATCATCATTTGGACCATATAGTTACTAAGGTGATTTCCATAGACGTATCCTGCCATCAAGATAATCCAATTTCTCCCTTGATCACGCTCAATGTTACGAATTTTTAAATCAAAGTTGTTATTTACTAGGACTGCCACACCTCTGAATTCGTGTATACTGCCTATAGTGCCTCTACCCCCATCCGACCGGATATTTTTCTCCGATTATTGCTTCCCATGAACTCTGAGGCCAATAAATGTGAAAAACCTTTTTCCTTCTTAACTAATTGAAACATCACGCCTCTTAACTTTTATCATGTAAACCCTCCAATTAATGGAACATAGTTTTGACGAACTTTTCCATTTTTGAACTATAGGAATAAGCATGTCAGTAGATATTTGGCCATGTATTGGAATAAAAGACCATGTTTGTAGCTATGCACTTATTAAAGTCTGTCTTTTTCAAACCGTAATACAATCAATTTAAGGAGAGGTTTTTCGCTGTTTCCTAACACCAAATAATACATATAGATGCCTAAATAATACATACAGTTTTTCAAAATCCACTGACTATGGAAGAAAGAGATATAGAAGGAAGCACACGACCCACTTGACGTTTGAACGATCTATCTGGCGCCCCATAATTGCAATTATATCCTCATATGTAGATGCCTGTCATCTGATTGGTTCAAAGTGGAGTCATAAATTCAACTATCTTCAAGACTTGAACCAAAAATGAACTAGGCCTGGGAGAGCGGGCATCTCATTCTTGACTATGCCCGGGACAACTCTTCCCAGCATAGAGACTTGCGGTACGGACTATCCATTCCGTATTATTAAGTGGTACATATTGTAAGCTGTTGTAAAGATGATACACGCGAACTCGCCGGGTTCACATTTCTGTGTGTGAAGCAGACGATCGCTTTTAGGGAATTTTTGTTTCACATTTACCACACAGTGCTGGAATGAGCGGTACAAAACAACACCTAACAAGGGCAACGAAATGGCTGAATTACAGCCACGCTTTGAAGCTTGTAGATGACGAAGGTCTTAAGGATCATAGACCGCACTTATAGTTCTAATACCAAACGGCAGGTAAATACGCCGTGAAATATTCGAGGATTATTTGACAGCGGTGAGACCAATCTGCAGGCCGTGGAAAGGTTGTCGAATTCGGAGTTCGATGACTTGCTAGGGAAAATTTACGCATCTTGCCGACAAAAATAGCACTTGTATAGCAAAAAGTCGATGATGGCGATCCATTTTGGAATGCAAACGTCACTTCCTCAACACAAGGAAAGTTGATATCATAGGTCATGAAGATTTTGCTAATTCTCCGAGTTTTCAATGTTTCTCAGCAACCCTGGTTTGTGAAACAGCAAGTTGTTAGTCGTTTAAGGGTGTTGTTTAAAGCATAAGAATCCCAATATCGCCAGAAGAAACTGGCCTTAATTCAAGAGGTCACTGGATTGAAGATCCCAAAGGTCTACAGGACAATGTATCCTGGAATTTAATGCTGTACTTTTGCAATCGTGACAGGAAGAACTTACGAGACACGATGCGGACTTAAATGTTGGACATGAATTGAGAGTGGGACTTTTGGAAATTTAACTGTTCCATGTTCGCGTTTTGCGTTAATTTTGGAATGTTTAATTGGAACACTTAGAAGTTGGATCCTGGAGAACTATCGGTAAGTTACACAAAATGTGTTACTAACAAATGGACTACACATATTAGGCCTATGTTAAAAAGAATCTTGGATTAGAAGTTATTTAAACCAATCAGATGACAAGAATCATATATTCGGTTATATAAAACGGATGGTTTCGAGATAACCTTGGGCCTATAGTTTCAACCGCCCCGACGAATAAAAAAGCAGTCAATATTTGTATATTGTTATCTATGGTCTCAAGTGGCCCCTCCTTCCGAGGAGGGATAATCCCATTCAGATTTTCTCGCTCGAGAAAATTCCAGTTTCGTGGTTGTTTCTACATTGCGTAAAGATTCCGCGTTTTCGGGAATCAGCGAATCGACTTTTTGCGATGAATGATTGCGAAGGAAATACTCAAAACATATGGCTGTCAACACGCCCAGGGGAGAGGGGGGGGGGGGTTGGTTGGTTTTCTTGGATTTTTGATTGGGGAACCCAGGCTTAATTCCGAAAAAGAGGGACTAGCTGGAAATGCGGTACTACCGCTAGGGGTATCAAATTCAAATTAATCAAGTTCTAGTCCCGCTGGGGGTACAAATTCAGCTGTGATTGGAACTGGTTTCAATGATACAAATAGGAAAAAATTAACCTAAACATATCAGCAAAAATAATAATAAGTGTGTATTTTTTCAGTAGCTAAGTGTCATTTTTTTCTTGTAAGTGGTATTTTAATGTGTATATTTTTTCATGTATTGAGAACAGGTCCCGCAAGGAATAAATCTCACTGCAAATTACCTTCAATTTCAATAATTTTATTTGTTATCATAGAATACTCATGACTGAACTCAGCGCAGGCCTTTTAAGGCCTTGCCTCTTGACTATAGCGTCATGTGAATGGGGAGTGTTTTCCAATGAAAAGAACATCATTACTGATTTGTGTAACAATCTCCAATGCGATGTTCCTATTGTCTGCAGGAAACCCACAGAGGGAGGAATCAAAACCAACGCCCAACCAATAGGAATGGGTCCCTTTGCAACGAGAGCAACCATCGACATACGGAAGTGCTATATTTGTGAGACAACAGGCACCATAGTAGAAGCGGAGTAGAAGCAACCCTCAATGTCTGATTGATGACAACATCGAAGTTCTCACCATTGAGCGTAAACTAGTATAGTTACATCCGTCTACAACCTCCACAGTAGACTGACAAGCACAATAATTAATCGTCTGGATTGTTGAGATCAACATTGGGCCTATAATTTTACCATTCCCCGAAAAAAAAAAACAGTCAATATTAATATAACATGACATAAAATAGCGGACGGGCATTGTACATATGTGGCGGCCGCCGGCGGTCATGACTTCTAGTCTTCGGCGGTTCTTCAAATTCCAGCCACCTGTTCAAGCACACTCCACACTGACTCTAAATTCGTAAGTTCACATTTTAAGCAATCAGGAATTCTCTTAAACTAACGTTTCTATAAATATGCTCCTTTCTAATCCCTACTGATACTTTCGATGTAGCATCTCTGTAATTTTATCGTCAACAAGAACAGTAAAGGTATCGTAACCAAAATCGTTAATGAAATCAATTTTCACGTCTTTTAAGGGTACAAAAATATTTGTAAATTAACCCTTGCACTTGGGCAACTGACGGACACAGTGGGCTCGGTGGCGTAGCCAATAGGGGGAAATAGGGTGGCACTTTCCCCCTCTGAGCAAAACCATTGCTCCCCCATGTAAAATCAGGAAATTTTGATGAAAATCATGCAAAATCAGCTTTTTTGTAGTCTATTAACCCTCCGATTGGAACGATTTTTTTCCTACAGGGTTTTTGCCCTCAGAACCACAAGGCTACCTACGCCATTGAGTGGGCTACGCAGAGCAGCCATTTTAATTATGATAAAAGCACTTTTACTTTCAATTTCATGGTCAATGTTCTTTGTTGACGAAATCGCGCTCCGATTGTGATTTCTGATTCAAACGAATTCCCTACAGAATAATCGCACTTTCACTATTTTTTCTCCCTTAAAGTACGCCTGATCAATCAAGGTTGGGAACAGCTTGAGTTCACAAGAGTACTGCCAGGAGGGGAAAAATATTAGACTATATTCGGATCCAGACGTAGATATTTCACATTTTATTATCTTAATCCAAATTCAAGTGTACTGTAGTTGAAATATATCGTTCCATTCATAAGGAAGACGATGACAATTAAGATTTAGCCGACTGACAATTCTTTAAGAACGAATCATACTATCTACTATTTCCAAAATCACGATGTTTCTGACAGATGTTTTAAAGTCAACAATCGGTCGAGAGCTAGTTATACTAGTGCACATTATGAGAAGGTTTTGAGGATACAATGTGAAAGTAAACCCGGGCCTACCCCAGCGGGGTCCTTGGGGTCAAATTTCAACGTCATCGGAGGTATATCAGTTATACGGTTCTCAAATAAAAGCCTTTAAATCGCAAAATTGAATTTTTTATGGAATCCATTTTTATTCTTTAATTAATTAATTAATCGCCATGGTCGCATCCTAGATTTACTAATTTTGCGTCGTTGTCATATGATATGTCTGTAATAAGCTGCCATCTATCGGTGTCAGAATTGCAACCACAACACACTTCTTTTAGTTCAATTTTCTACCCTAAACCAGTTCATATATGTCAATATCGAAAAATCGTGTCTTTTCAAAAGGCGCACTTGTGGCTAAGCACGTTTTGTAAAATTCCCCTAGTCAAAAATTTTCGTGTTCGAGTGAAACCGAAGATCCGGTGGCGCTAGACTGGAGACTTCCACAAGGATCGGAAGTGATGACAGAACTACCACCTGGTAGCAATCTCACACGCAAGGAATGGGTCCCCTTAAACCGGATTCGCACAGAATCGGTCTCTTCAACAGCAATATGCACCGATGGGGGCTGCTGCCATACCACCTGCCACGGGGGTTCTCCATCACAGACTGCGGATATTCTCAATGAGTGCCCTACCTTCGTCCACCAGGTGGAATAGACTTCTCAAACCCAAACCAATCAACAATGAGCTGGCTCAAACGTTTACAAACATATTTAGCTGCTGCCTCATACGCAAGAAGAAATAAGACATTAATCAAACTTCCCAATCTTTGCAGCATCGCCTGTGCAGATTATGCCCGACAAATATATAGAAATTTTTTGTAAGATCTTAATTATTTTGTTTTTGGTTCGTTTTTTGTTTTTTGGAATTTAAATATAGTTGAAGATCAACTTAACCCGCTCCGCTACAGCTGTCAAATTGGAGCACGTATATGTGTATTAGACTCGGTTGCGGATAAAGGGACCAAACGACAGGTAAAAACTGAGTACTTTATTCAATATTTTGATTCCGCTATGCCAGAAATGTGGCAGTGCTTGGATGTCCACATTTCCCCGTCCAATGGAAGCTTGTCGTCTTGGAACTGTTTTGATGACACCTGACCAATGACAAGCACGAAATAGCCCTTTGTCGCAGCGCTTTCTTCCCTTTTCATAAATCGGCAAGATACGTAATACTTTAGCAGAGAGTAACCGAGAATAAGTCCCTCTAGACTGGACAACTGCAAAGGTATTCTAGCAGGTCTAGCAGATCTCCCTTCCAAAGTATTCTAGCAGGTCTTGTAGGTCTCCCTTCCAATGATTTTCAAACTACAACGTGTCCATACTGTCACTTTATCAAAAGGTTTATCATATTTGTCCAGCTTTTCTACTACCGGCTGTCCAATGCGTGCGACAAGGACCTGTATACACAATTGCTATGTTGACTTACTGGATTCTCTCTGGTACCACTCCTACTTTCTGTCTGACCTTGTGTCTCTGTATACTCCTCGATAATGGTGGTAGTGGTGGTTGTCGTCGTTGTCGTGGTCGTCATCGTGGTCGTCATGGTCGTCGTCGTCGTCGTGGTAAATGTGGTAGTGGTGGTAACATAATATTTAAGGAATACTTGTGTAATTTTTTTTTCCTTAAATTAATTATTCCTCTGTTTTACTCATAATAATAACTAATTTTAATCAAATGGTATTTGTGTTATTTATAGAAATCCTAGTTATTTCCATTTTCAAACATCCAAGGAACAGCTACTTTTTGCTAGTATATATTGCAAGTGCCCTAATTTTAATCGGTAAGGTGACCTATATGCTCCAGGTGTCGCGTGTTTTTGCATAGAGGGCTGTGAACCTTTAAACACACAATTAATTGAGAGTATATTCCTACTTTCTTTATCTTTTGGTTTTTCTTCCCTAATATCTCACTGTAAAACTTTGCATGTAACTTGACTTTCAATAAACATTTCTGTCAAATGCTAAGAATATTATGTTTGTTGTAATACACTCATTATGTTGCTTTGTAATGGTGGTATAGTAATCACAAGATAATTATTTCTCATTGTCCCCAATATCAATTAGCATGTTGTAAACAGTCAATTCCAAGTCCCGGCATTATATGGCAATAACTTTGACCCTATCAAGGATTATGTTATATAAAAACAGTCAATTCACACAGGCCTATGCACCATGTCATATGTGACACCACTTTCTAGATCAAATGTGGGTTTTGGCCCTTGGTTGCTGGTTCTAAAAAAATTCATACCCCCCCCCACCCCCCACAAGGGAAGACAAATTACTGGGGAGAAAAAAAGTGAACACTTTGCATGTATTCATCCCAGGATAAATAGTCCAAAATGTGTAATAAAACTTAGGTGGCAATTCACATGAAGGATTTCAGCTATCTGCTTTTCCTCAATTTGTCAACAGTAGTGGCTTTGGTATGTGAGAATGTGGGTCAGGCACACTTTATACAAATCAACTAAATATTCATCAATGTAACTCGACCAATATACAACCGTTTTCAACCATTGGCACTTCAAATTAGGCTAATCTCATCCCCTTATAATACTAAACATTCTTTTAATATTTTTAACACCTAAAATAGTTGTTAACCACACAGTGTGTTTTCACAGTCATAATAATGTGACAATACCACAAAGTTACATATTCTGCAGCATTGTTTTTTACCTTGCCCCAAGAGATAGAACAGTGCGTGGCATATAATCATATTAAACTTTGGATTCGATAGCCGTATAAGGCACCTAGATGGTTGTATGTCAGTTGATTAGGCTGGGGATCAACAGGTTCAACCGTTTAAGCTTATCACTTTATTAGTGTTTATTTTGAAAACCATTTGGAAACATTGCTTGCTGTGTGAATGAGATATAGCAACCCACACCGTTAACTCTCTGTGCCAGTGGCAAATCGGAATGTGTGGACAGTTACCCATGGTACAAGGCACAGGGGACCTTTACATGTGGAAGATATTGTGGCAATACATTAAACAGACTACCCTTTCGGGCAGGAAAAATGTAGATTTCTCCATTCTATACTTCTACTGTGTAGAAAAAAAAAGTGTAATACTTCCAGAGTAAGCTGTGTGTGACACACTTGAAACATTTCACATTACGGCTTTACCGAGTGCATGCGTTAGATAATCACTGCCTGGTTAATACTTTTAAGTGTACCGTTTTCCTAGTAGGTCCCCGTACATTTTTTTCTCACTCCTTGCAAACAAACACGGAATCGAGAACAAGATATTTACTCATTATGAGTATCCATATATTATGCAGGGCAGGAGGACGACGTTACCATATTATTTTGTTCTAAGGAAAAAGCTCGTTGGTCGTCTAGTAGTTGTTGTAAAAAAACAGAAAACCAAAAAAAATAACGCGGTTGTGAACCAAATCCTATATAAAGCTGACTTCAACTTTCATGGGGTGGCCTAATGGCAGATTGACTCAGGACAACAAGTTTCTGATTTCCCATATTATGTAAATTCAATATACTCATGAACCAACACAAGACCCTTAGCATTCAGATTTGCTTGCTTCCTAAAAGGATATATTGTTTCTTTGAATTTTTTTTAACTTTTATGGTTTTGTGTCACAGGTTTCACGGCGACGTGTTGTTGCTTTGTGTTTGTATTGAAAAATGTCATCTGAAATGAACAATTTCAAAAAAAAAAAGAAAAGGAAAAAACAGAAGGAGAAACCTCTTTGGATTTATTATAAATTTTGAAGGAAATAGTTCCTAACATGATGCATGTTTCCTTATTTGAAAAATTAACTTTAAAAACCACTTTATTTATTTCCTTGCTTTTTGTGCAATGTCTCGACATTGACTACGTGGGACTTTTAGCTACGCTGGGGTGTGGCAAATATTTAATGAATTGAATTTTCACTGATAACCCGTTATGTGACATAATATTAGATATAAACAACGGTTTTTATAATACCATCCGGTTTAACATATATTTTATTTTTCCCATAACAATCGACTTGTAAAATCAAATAATAAATAAATAAATAAATGAAATGTAGTACATAATAAACAAATGGAAGATTGAATGAACATTCAATTACAAATGACTACAAGATAGAACTAATCATATACCTCAGTTAAAGATCCCCTTAAGTGGGGGCATAGATAAACTACTTACTTGTAAACTGAAGAAAACACCGTCTACAGGGCATTGCATTTACAGGGCCATAGCAATTGCTGTGCCCGCTAATTGAACATTATAGTCACGTGGTACCACTACATACAATATACATGCAAAAGCGTAGTGCCGTGGCTGTAGTAGAGATGGTCAATTTGACCCGATAACAGACGACCTCTCTTCACCCAGGTCAGTCACTGCATGGAAGAAAGAGATAAGAAGGAAGCACATCGACCCACTGGGCTTTTGAACGATCTAGCTGCCGCCAAATAATTGCAATTGTTATTCATATGGCCTCTCAAGTGGCCTTTCCGAGGATAATCCTAATTCGATTTTCTCGCTCGAGGAAATTCGCAGTTCGTGGTTGTTTCTTCATTGCGTAAAGATTCCGGGTCATCGGAAATCAGCGAATCAGCACGCGATGATGCTGCGAAGTAAATACTCAAACATATGGCGGCTTACACGGAAACGCGCCCGAGGGTTCTTGGATTTTGGTCGGGAACCCATGCTCGTTCCGAAAAAAAGAGCGACTACCTGCAAATGCGGGACTACCGATAGGGGTATCAAATTCAAATTAATCAAGTTCTAGTCCCGCTGGGAGTACACATTCAGTTGTGATTGTGGTTCAATGATACAAATAGGAAAACGTAACCTAAACATATCAGCAAAATAACCCTAAGTGTGTATTTTTTTCTTGCAGTAGCACGAGTGTCATTTTTCTTGTATATTGGCTATTTTAAATGTGTATCTTTTTTCATGTATTGAGAACAGGTCCCGCAAGGAATATAATCTCACTGCAAATTATCTTCAATCTTCAATAAAGTTTTATTTGTTCATCATAGAATACAGCAAAAACAATATGATAAATAATTATGTAAATAATGCAGTACAGTGAAAAAATAATTGTTACCATATTAATCAAAAATATTTTGCATGCAGTAAAGACGTTTATAATGCATTATAAGTGGAATTTCAAAAGAGAGTATATAACTGGGATGATACTAGTGGACAATATATTTAAAATAGCCCAGTAAGGATGTCATATTACTTCTGTACCGTTAGGTGTATATTTTCACTGAAAACTAGTATAATTTCATCACAGCTGGTCCCATTAGGGGCTGTGTATATTTTAACCGAAAATTGGTCCCGTTAGGGGTCACTTTCAGAACCCCTGGAACGAGCATGGGTGCCCAACGAAAATCCAAGACGGGCCCCGGGTCAAACGTTCAAATTTAGTCAAACTTTCATCCTTTATTTCTCACAATGGGCAGTCTTGAGCACTAAACTGAACGCATAACGATGTACAAACACTGCGTATTTAACGAAAACAGCGAAAAATACACACCGGAGACAGCCGGAACATGTTGTAATATGCAATATATTTTTACACTTTTACGTGTTCGTATTCAAAAAATTCTCCAGTAATGATGGTCGCCAATCATCGATTGCGGCAGAGGGATTACGATCAAAGGTTCGCCGTCGAATCCCTTCCTTTTGTGCGGGTGAATAGATAAACAGATTAAAATCAGATTGTGGAAGTCGATGTGCTTCCTTTTTATCTCTTTCTTCCATGGTCAGTGCATGGGTAAAAGAGATATAGAAGGAAGCACATCGACCCACTTGAAGTTTGAACGATCTATCTGCCGCCCCATAATTGCAATTGTTATTCATATTCTCTCAAGTGGCCCTTCCGAGGATAATCCCATTCAGATTTTCTCGCTCGAGAAAATTCTCAGTTCGTGGTTGTTTCTTCATTGCGTAAAGATTCCGGGTCATCGGTAATCAGCACGCGATGAATGCTGCGAAGTAAATACTCAAACATATGGCAGCTTCCATGGAAACCGATCAACACGGCCGGGGGGTTCTTGGATTTTGGTCGAGAACCCATGCTCGTTCCGAAAAAAGAGGGACTAGCTGCAAATGCGGGACTACCGCTAGGGGTTTCAAATTAATCAAGTTCTAGTCCCGCTGGGAGTACAAATTCAGTTGTGATTGTGGTTCAATGATACAAATAGGAAAAATAACCTAAACATATCAGCAAAATAACCCTAAGTGTGTATTTTTTCTTGCAGTACCACGAGTGTCATTTTTCTTGTATATTGGCTATTTTAAACGTGTATCTTTTTTCATGTATTGAGAACAGGTCCCGCAAGGAATCTCACTGCAAATTACCTTCAATCTTCAATCAAGTTTTATTTGTTCATCATAGAATAGGCCTACAGCGAAAATAATTATGTAAATAATGCAGTACAGTGAAAAAATAATTGTTACAATATTAATCAAAAATATTTTGCATACAAGTAAAGACGTTTATAATACATCATAAGTGGAATTTCAAAAGAGAGTATATAACTGGGATAATACTAGTGGAAAATATATTTAAAATTGCACAGGATGTCATATTACTGCTGTACCGTTAGGTGTATATTTTCACTGAAAACTAGAATAATTTCACCAAAGCTGGTTCAATTAGGGGCCGGGTATATTTTAACCGAAAATTGGTCCCGTTAGCGGTCACTTTCAGAACCCCTGGAACGAGTATGGATGTCCAACGAAAATCCAAGACGGCCCCCTGGTCCAACGTTCAAATTTAGTCAAACTTTCATCCTTTATTTTTACACTGGGCAATCGTGGGCAGTAAAGCTGAACGCATAACGATGTACATTCATTTCTTCTATAACGAAATATAAACGAAATATATTGCTCACCGATCATCGATTGCGGCAGAGGGATAATGATCAAAGGGTCGCTGTTGAATCCATTTCTTTTATGCGGGTGAATGGATAAACAGATTAAAATCGGATGTGCTTCCTTCTATCTCTTTCTTCCATGGTCAGTGCTGGTAGTAGTTGAAATGTAAACACGGGCGTAAACAAACCGGTCATTTTTGATGAATTATGGCTGAATCACAGCCAAGATTTGCCTGAAGAAGGACTGTTTGATAAAATAGAGGCAGCTGATAGCGAGAACACAAAAACCAGGTCAACTATGTCACAAAAATCTTCAAGGAATATCTCGCTGCATCTGGATCTGGAAATGGAGATATCGATGATGTGCACAAGCTGTCGAATTCGGAACTCGATGGATTAATGGCCGAATTCTATGCATCTGCTTGTCAAGTAAATGTAGCTATTAAATAGTTTGTTGCTGTTATAATGTCATAAAAAGGCCTAGTACAGTGCGATAACCTAGGCATATTATGAAGTGTGTTTAACCAATCAGATGACAGAAGTCTTTAAATTCGGTATATAAAACAAATATTGACTGCATTTTTCGGGGCATGGTAAAAATTATAGGCTCTCGGTGATCTTTAAAACCATACTATGGTATGGTTTTTGAGATCACCTTGGGCCTATAATTTTTACCATGCCCCGAAAAAAAGCAGTCAATATTTGTATAATATAACACTGACCTAAAATAGCGGTACGGGCATGTAATATGTGGCGGCGCCGGCGGTCAAGACTTCTAGTTCACGGCTCTCCTGCGGTTCTTCAAATTCAGACACCTGTTCAAGCACGCTCGCGCTCCACACTGACTCTAATTCTCAAGTTCAACATTTTTAAGCAATCAGGAACTTTCTTAAACTAGCGTTTCTATAAATATCCTCCTTTCTAATCCCTACTGATACTTTCGATGTAGCATCTCTGTAATTTTATCGTCAACAAGAACAGTAAAGGTAGTAAAGGTATCGTAACCATAATCGTTAATGAAATCAATTTTCACGTCTTTTAAGGGTACAAAAATATTTGTAAATTAACCCTTGCATTTGGACAATTGACGCATACAGTGGGCTCGGTGGCGTAGGCAATAGGGAGAAATAGGGTGGCACTTTCTCCCTCTGAGCAAAACCATTGCTCCCCCATGTAAAATCAGGAAATTTTGATGAAAATCATGCAAAACCAGCCTTTTTTGGAGTCTATTTACCCTCCGATTGGATCGAATTTTCCCCTGACAAGGTTTTTGCCCCCAGAACCACAAGGCGCCATTGAGTGGGCTGCACAGAGCAGCCATTTTAATTGTGATAAAAGCACTTTCAATTTCATGGTCAATGTTCTTTTTTGACGAAATCGCGCTCCGATTGTGATTTCTGATTCAAACGAATTCCCTACAGAATAATCGCACTTTCACTATTTTTTCTCCCTTAAAGTACGCCTGATCAATCAAGGTTGGGAACAACTTGAGTTCACGAGAGTACTGCCACGAGTGGAAAAATATTAGACTATATTGGATCCAGACGTAGATATTTCACATTTTATTATCTTAATCCAAATTAAAGTGCACTGTAGTTGAAATATATCGTTCAATTCATAAGGAAGACGATGACAATTAAGATTTAGCCGACTGACAATTCTTTAATAAATAATCATACTATCTATATACTATTTCCCAAATCACGATGTTTCTGACAGATGTTTTAAAGTCAACAATAGGTCGAGAGCTAGTTATACTAGTGCACATATTTAGAAGGTTTGAGATTACATGTTAAAAGTCACCCGGCATTCCCAGCGGGTCCTGGGGGTCAAATTTCCACGTCATCGGAGGTGATCAGTTATAACGGTTCTCAAATAAAAGCCTTTAAAAACATCGCAAAATTGAAAGTTTTTGGAATCCTTTGTATTCATTTTTATAATTAATTAATTAATCGCCATGGTCGCATCCGAGATTTACTAATTTGCGCAGTTGTCATCATGATTATGTCTGTAAACACTGCCATCTAACGGTTTTCAGATTCATTTTATCTAATTAATTATCGCATGGTCTCACCTAGATTTACTAATTTGCGCAGTTGTCATCATGATTAGGCTCTGGTACCTAAACTGCCATCTATCGGTGTCAGAATGTGCAACCAAACACATTCTTTGTAGTTCGATGGGTTCTACCCTAAACCATGTGCATATAATGTCAATATCGGAAAATCGTGTTCTTTTCAAAGCGCACTTGATGACTAAGCCACGTTTTGGTAAATATTCACTAATTCAAATGTGTCGCTGTTCTATGCAGCTGTTCAGAGGTCAAACATCGAATCCAGTTGGCGCTAGACTGGAACTATCAAAAGGATCGGAAGTGTGACATAACTACCACTGGTACGCAATCTCCCACGCAAGGATGGGTCACTTAAAAATAAACCAACCGATTCGCACAGGAATCGGTCTCTTCAACAGCAATATGCACCGGAGGGAGCTGGTTCTCCATCACAGACCGCGGTCACATTCTCAATGGTGCCCTACACTTTTCGTCCACCGGATGAAATAGACTTATCCAACCAACCACTCAACATGAGCTTGTCCAAACGTTTACAACATATTTAGACTGCTGCCTCTACGCAGGAACAAAGACATAAGCAAACGTCACAATCTGTGCGTATCGCCTGTGCTATGATGCCGACTATAGTGAAGAACTTAAGCCCGCTCCGCTACGCTGTCAAAAGTGAGCACTGTATTTAATGATATTAAGCTCGGTTTGCTAAAACCAAACTAAATACAGTAAAAACTTAGGTACTTCATATTCAATATATTTGATTCCGCTATGCCAGAAATGTGGCAGTGCATTTGGGATGTCCAAATTCCCCCGTCCAATGGACTTGTCGTCTTGGACTGTTGATGAACACCTGACAATGACTAGCCACGTAATAGTCCTTTGTTGCAGCGCTTCTTCCCTTTTCACTAATCGGGCAAGATCCGTAGATCTTGTATGGAAGAGTACCGAAAAAAGTCCATTATCAACCTCATGACTGGACAACTGCAAAGTATTCTAGCGGTCTAAGCAGATCTGCATTCCAAAGATATTCTAGCAGGTCTTGTAGGTCTCCCTTCCAATGATCTTTACAAATATTATATAGAAAAATATTAAAAACCTTTAAAAATGTTATCATTTTGTCCGCTTTGCTTCAACTACACCGGTTGTCATCGCGACAGGACGGTCCGGACCTGTAAAAATTGCTATGTTGCTTACGGGCGTCTCTCTGGTACCCGCCCCCCCCTATTTTCTTCTGTCTGACCTTGTGTCTCTTTTACTCCTCGATTGGTGGTAGGGTGGTTGTGCGTCGTTGTCCGTGGTCGCATCGTGGTCGTCTGGTCTCGTCGTCGCGTGGGTAAATGTTGTATGGTGGTAACATAATATTGTAGGATACTTTGGTGTTATCTTTTCCTTTATATTTTCTCGATGTTTTATCAATTTCATACTAAGGTACTCCCAACTGAAAATCAGAATTACTGAATTTCTGCATCTTCATGTGCCCTTATCTTGCCCTCAAATACCCTTTACAAACAAGTGCATTAACAAAAATGGTTATAAATCTTTTTACATAAATTATGTTGTAGATTATATTGGACACCATGAAGTTATACGAGAATATATGCATTTATACCATACAATTTATGATAGAACCAGACTGTGAATTTGATTGGACCAAGCCCGAAGTGCTTAAAAAAGCGACATAGATGGCATAAAAATCTTCAGACCTAATGAAAAGGACCCTAATACTGAAATTATTTCCACAAGTTTGAAAACAATTTGGATGTTTACATTCTGTAACCAGTAACAACGGACGAGTCAGAGGGGAAGGTGGCGTTCGTGGCAATTTTCTGGAACAGAAACCAAGGTGTTGGACATCCCTGACAGAATTTACAGTGGTATCTAGCATGTTTTGTGAACAATTCAAAAGCCTTCAGACCAGGATTCAGGCATTGGACTTTTTTTTAGGCTTGTAGTAAAGATATTGATCTGGCAATTGAAAGATTGCTTATCAGGATTAGCACCTATACAATATCAATGGGTCTGTGAGCTGATTACAGCATGCTTTTCAAGTTTTGGTAAATGCTGGCAGTAATGTCAGCATACTTTTTCAAGAAACTTGCCACGAACTGCCAACCTAATCCCCCTCTGGAACTTTTCCTGTTTTCCCTGTTTTTACAGAATGTAAACATCCAATTGTTTTCAAACTTGTGGAAGTGGATTTTTTCATATGGGGCCTTTTCATTATGTCCTGAATTATTTTTATCAAACAAATTATTCGCTGTAAACTGCTTTACTCCCTGGCTTGTCTGCCTCGGTCCTGTGTCCCACGGTTGATAAACGCAACAGGGTATGGTGTCGCAGTTTTGGTAATTAGCTGGTTGCATTTATTAAGCTTGCTAGTTTGCTTATTATTGCTATTTTGAATTGCGTTGGTTCTTTGAGTTAGCTATGCATCTGGTAGGTCATTCTAATTTCTGATTGGTCACTCGAATGAATGAACATTTATAGATTTTTATACTGTTTATTTGTATGTCCCTAATGACTAAATGTGTTCATTGGCTAATTACAGCGTTTGTAAAATATTTTGTTATGAAAAGAGGATTAAACTTGAGGCAATAAACAATTAACTTCCATTTAATAACAATTTATTACAAAGTTAATTGATTAATGGGCATTCAAGCTGATCAATGAATCCGGCTTCTTCATATTGTTTTTCTCCCTCCACAGAGCATATCACCGAAATCATCTAATTCAAATTTTAGATAACTCGGTCCAGCCGTTTGGATCGTATAGAAGCAAAATTGGTACTAAATTGGCCCATAACAGAGTGTTGTGTGTTAATTAATGTTGTCGAGCACATATGGGAGACAGTTTTTGTGCATAACATTAAAGGAACATTTTCTTGGGCAGTAATTTCACTGGGGTATGAGAAATAATGGACGTTTCTTCTTCTTCTGACACCAAATCGAGTTTTTGACTGAAGTAAAGCGGGGGGACGAGGTTGTCGATCGGGTCACCCCACCATCACCTCACAACCCACCATCAACAATTAATTTCCTCCCTTATACTCTACGGACGGTGGTAGCAAAATAGTTAATCCGTTCCAGAGTAGGTGCGTTTTATACAGAAGTGAACATTTTTCAAGTACGAGCCTTTGGATCTCTCGCACGACGGTGTAGACCAATATTTTGGACGTTACTTATACAACATCCTCCAGAGCGGGTCCCACATTTTAACAGGTACTGTTTACTGTTTTGTGCCCACTTTATCAGTAACTTTAAGGTTTTGGTTTAAAACGAGAATAACCTTGTGTCTGTTGAGTAAATTTTTTAGTCAATTTGAGTAAAATCGTACTCAAATTCATCAAGTGTATTTCTCCCAGCTAATAAGAGTTTGCAGATATGGCTGTTCCCACATATGGTTGAGGAATATCATCTTATGGGGAAAGGGGCTCTTCAAATTCCTACAGCTTGAAAAACACTAATGAAAAACTCAGTGCATTATGACTCTAGACTTCATAAAAATAACCACTGGTTGGTTTGCTTCATATAAAAAGTCTTCGTCAGGAAACATAAAAGTATGTAACAATGTGAAGAAAACAATCAGATGCCTTATCTCCACCCATTTCAATTGCTGGGCAAGTTAGGCATATGAGCAAAATGTCTACAAGCAGGCATTATTGGCATGCCGTCAGACAATTATCAAAGTCAATAACTTCAATAATATCATAATTATTTCATGTTTCCTGCAAGAAGCTATATTTTTTTTCAAAAGAATTTTAAATTTAAATAGATGTAAAGTTTTTGTCTATAGAAAACCACAAAAGCAAATATTTTTATCTGACTAGTTCCACACACATACTACTTGTTGTAAGTTTGTCATTTATCTGATTTGATATACGGCCCAGCAATAAATTATCTGACAGCTTTCCTTGTCTTTACAATAACTATTTTAGGTTTCGCTTAAGTGCCATACACGAAATAATATTATTGTATAATCAGGAGTAATGTTATGAGGTATATTAATGACCAAGTTTAAGGTATGTGCGTTCATCACAACCTAGCCGTATATACATTTAATAGGTCTTCTTTCTATCAACAGGACACAAATACTCAACAGATCCAATATGATTTGACTACATCTAAATGTCAGGTTTGACACGATCGGATTGAAGTGTCAAGGCACGGTAGGGTCACACTGGTGCAGGAAAATTTGGTGTACCATTAAGCGGTCAAATCTCATACTAATACTGTGCATAACTACTTTTGAAGGACTTGGTCCACACTGACAAATAATGACTATCCATATGAGCTGTTTTAGGGGGTCAAAGGTAAGAAAAATCAAATTAAGTTACACTTTAAGTTACTACGACTACTACGACTACTGAACGCCTACAGAAATATATAACATGACCGTGGCCTTATGTATAACGAATTGGGTTTGAGCCGCTCTAACAAAGTTTGTTGGGTCGAGCGTCAATTCTGGGGTTATCTGGGTCACTAAGGTCAAAACGTGTAATAGATATGTGACTTTAAACCCATCAACAAACTTTATAGTGTCTGGGTCACTAAGGTCAAACACCGGCAAACCACCCGGCAGATTTCGGGGTCCTTTTTCGAGAACTTTTCTAAGTACAATACTGCAATGATCAAAATGCCTTTTTTTATGACAAATGTATTTTTAAAAAACAAATACATACATACAACAATACAACTAATTACAAGAATGCATTCAAATTGTCATACATAACTTAATTTGTAATGTTACTAGAATAACAAATAACAATGATGTCATTCTTTAATTTGTCATGTGCGATTTTAAAAAGTGAATTCCATAAGTCATGACAAAATATCTAGATGATAAAAATTAATTTGCACAGCTGATAATTTGTTAATTGAAACATTATAAAACATATTAGATATATGTTTTAATGACGCAATGGCCATAAATATGTTTGCTTTAAGAACATGTCCACATGTTGGTATATATCCACATGGACCTCCACTCTTCTGCACTGTAAAGTGTTAAAGGGGTTTTATTTTAATCCCTGAAAACCAATCACCAAGGCATTTTTTAGCTTTTCCAGTGGTGTATTTAAAAGCTGCGCTCTAACTTCTAAACTTGATTGCATATTGTCGCATACTTCAATCACCGGCCACACCGTCAATTGACTCTCGAACTAACTAATTTGCCCAATAATTATTGTAATGAGATCTAATACTAGTATAGTGCTTACGGTTCACATAAACCATAATCATAAGGTAAGTACCGATTATTCCAAGTTGAAGTATGAGTTAGGTATTAGACTATTTCTTCATGTAATGTTAACCTGATCGGTTTTAGGGGGGGGCGTCTTCGTAAGGACAACTTAAAGCGACACTGGCACATTTTCACAAATATGAATTTCTTCAATTTGCTCTCAAATGATAGTCTTGGTCATGGAGAACGAGATATATTTTACACAAACATAACCTCCCCTCAACAAAATAGGACAGAGTGATATGAGGATAAAGACATCCAGCAACCGCCGCAAAAGAACTATTGGAACAAATGCACCACCCTCGCTTTCTAACTGCAGCAAGCGTTATACTTTTCTGTGAGTGAGATAAAAATCAGTCTCCAAACTCCAAGGGAAAGCAGGAGCTGGACCAATTGGTTTTAACCCTTCCCCCCCCTCCCCATCAGACAATGGTGAGACCCCTTCACAACACGATCAACGTTGGCCTTCTGAACACATTGACGTGGAGCGGGGCATTATTTTACAAAAAACCTGAATGCGCTTAATTGTTCCCAGAATTTTTGCGATGAGTGCAGGTAATTTGTTAGCCACTTTTATTTTCCATAACTTAATCAACAAATCGTGCATATTACAATGAATAGTTTTTGAACTCGTACTTCACTGATATTATACCACAAGGTTTTATAGACCGGTGCAGGTGCGATCAACAGTGTGCATAGCGTGCGAAACATCATACGAGTGCGTGTTCTTGTGCTAAAAGCTAAAAGCCATTTTCGTCGACTGATGAATTTAACGTCGCCGTCGTAGTGCGTTAAATGAATAAATCGTTCTGTTTACCCATAAGGACGCGGATTTGGTCTTAAATCTTTCGGTGAGGGGCTTTTTGTATATTCAAAGCTTTACAACCATTGCAAAAATATCGATTTTGAAATCTTGAGGGCGCACTATTTTTCAATGTGCCAGTGTCTCTTTAAATCAGCCACTTACGTAATTTACTTCCAAGTGTTGAAAAATGGTCACACTACTTTGTTGCAATAAAACTATCGTCATGTTTATTGTATAAAGGGCCAGTTAATGGAACAAGTGTGTATCCGATGTTTTGTTTATTTATCTGCCTCAATATTGGAATACTCTTGTCATGACATTTACAAGAACAGAATAATCCCGAAAAGAGCACCCCCTATTTTCTCGCACCCGGTGGTAGAAGTTACCATTGTCCGGCGTGCCCATAGTCCGGGAACAATGATGACCAATAGGGCAATCGGATTCAGTTACTCTTTACGCAACATAAGTTACACGCTTTATTCGTTATCCGTTAGCGTCTATGGAGCCCCAGACTCTGCCCCCTCCGGACTATACTGCTTTCCCACCAGGGGTTGCATTTATAAAAACCTTACCGATTCTTAGATTACACCCTGGAGCGAATAAGCCAATACTTACGGCCGTCTTGATGATTTAGTATGTTCTGTCGTGCCGACAGAAAAATCAAGCATGGTTTTCTATAGAACCGATTACATTAGTAGGCAAGTTTCAGAACAAAGGTTTGCGTTTTCTTTGTACTTGTTTGTCGAATAACCTCGAAACGTTCTCGGTTGGTGGTTAACAACCGATCCAGTGCAATTTGTGAGAAACTCTTATTCTCAAAAATCTCCTCTTTCACTTTAAAAAGTACGTTTCACTATCATCCTCACACTTAAACATATGAAAGAGAACTATTTTATGAGCAACGTACTTGATTGACGTATTGTTTGCGCTTGAAAAAGGATTCATAAATATGTATACCATTCATGGTATTGAAGAACATCAAACCAAGTTTTGCGAAATCCTACAAAATCCTACTCAACATACGACGTTAATCCTCTTATCCGCCTCTTATTTAGTCAATAATTTTCTAGAATTACCTCTCTATCTCCGTAGTTGCTATTTATAATGATCTTGAATAATAGCTAAAGTTATGATATCACGCAATGATCAACGATAAACGTGATTCATTATTGCCTAGGTAGCCACTTTTACACATTTATGCAACTTTTAATATAACCTCTTCAAGAAAAAAATTACCTCATTATAACCAGCATCCACATGGTAAAATATTTAAACACGAGAGGCCTTTCGCAATGTTTTGTGTTTCTTAAAATCTGTGTTATGTGCGCATGCTTTTTTAACGCTTCTTTAACGAATCGTATATTTAAAATCCTGGATTTTATATACGAAACCTAAGAGGCTCCTTAGAAACAAAACCTTTATTGAGGCTGAATTCTATAAAGGGCAACTATTCCAAATGAGTATTTTCCGATTTAAAGCCATTTTTTTTTACATATTCTTTGACGGCAGCTAAGTGAATACTCGGTTTCCTGACAATATATACTTGTTCATCTTAACCCCTAACCTGATTTCTACAAATGTATAAAAACGTGTTTCCACATGCGAAGTATTTTTCTTAGCCTTGTTTCTTTCCTTTTTTTTTATTCAAATAATTTAAACGCGTATCAATTGCAACCATTTTAAAATCCTAACTCTGACGACGGACCCTTTCTAGATGGTAAATGTGGTTAAGCTGTTCAGTAGCCTTCCCATTCCATTCATATTAATTGAGAGAAATTAAACTGTCTGGCAAAGTAAGTCTGAAGTAAAGTGCATACCATTGACTTTCATAAACGATTTTAAAGTACTTTAAGGTGATGAAATATGCGACATTATTCAAAGAACTTCAGTGCTTTCTCTTCAGTCATTCATTTGGGTAAATGGTCGTAGGAATTTGGTCAAGGACACTGTTGAGATAATCAATTTCACATGGCCAGAACGACCTTTACAGCGGGTTCATGGCAACGAAACGCGGGGCGTATCCTCTGTAAATTTTATTCCGTTTTACCTACTATTACTCATTCTAACATAGCTTACTTAACTTGATTATCATACCTAACCTGTAAAGAAAAGGCAAACCAAGCAACTTTTACACCCGGCTTTGCGCTAGTGCACATATTTACACAGTACCTCCCATTCTGGTAAGGTACACTACGTCCCTAGAAAAACTCGGCATTTAGCCATTCCGCCACAGTCGCCAATACTGGTATGAACCATATACATTTTAGAAACATTTACGACGTCTGGAAAAGTCATCATCGTGGTTTGATTTCGGTTCATTCAACGCTTGTAGATTTCTGCTTTTGAGATGGCTTGCATTGACCAATGCCGTTGACGCACAAACTGGGCAGGAACTTTTTTTGACTCATTGAATGCATTGTTCCGGCTTATCCATATATGAACGAAAGTTGTGAGCTTTGAGCCTATAAAATCTCGGACAAACACGAGAGAGGGTAAAAAGGACTACTCTTAATTGTCATTTAAATTTACAATGCATTACGCTCTATATTAAATAGGCTAAGCGTGTCTCTGTCTGTCTGTCAGTTTTGAGTCAAAAATACAATTCATTGAGATACCTTTCAATGTCCTTGTAACATGATCTTCTCGCTTTAACATATCGCTCAACCCTAACGCCAGACTTTAAAATATTGACTGTTTCAAATTGTTCTTTGTATATAGTCTACCAAGTAAGAGCCATGTTGTTCGATAACATCCCCACACGTACGGTCAGCTTGTTTGTGACCGTGTAGGCATATGATTTGTTTCATCATGTCTAACCCCGTGCCCCTTGTCCCAGTGATTGGTTTTATTTTTTTCAACTATGAAGCGACTGACAGGATCAAACGCTTTCCCTTAATCGATTGAAATATTATACCAGCGACTTTCTTTATAACACTTTGCGTAAATTGATCATGAAACAGACATCTCACAGGACTTGAAATTATCCAATGTCCCCCGGGTTGCTTGCACCTCTCCTAGTTCAACATCTATACCACCGACCAACCTAGGAGTGCATGAATCTGTCGTTTTATTTTATACAGACGAGCTTGTGATTAGCGCACAAGATTCAGACGTTTCACCGCTGTTGAGAGAGACTCTCCAATCTTGGATGAACTCACTCCTTATTATGAGGAAAACCCACCTACGTGCAAATCCATCCAAGACACGGGTGTATGTGCTTTCCATCTACGCAACCGTGAAGCCCAACGTCCCGCTTAAAAGTTACCTAGGTCTGGAACACGCTCGTGGAGCACTGCGATAACACTGTCTACCTGGGAGTAACCTTGGACCGCACTCTTCGTCGAGAAGACGAAGAGTAGTATGTTCACGCAATAATATCTTGACAAACCTCCTGGCACAAGATGGGCTGCTCGCCCACATACCCTAATACTCGACGACATTTGCCCTGTGTTACTCATGTGGCATAGTATGCTTGTCCTGTATGGGAAAGATAAACCCATATGCCAAGAAGCTTGACCCAGCGTTAAGTGCCTCCTGCCGGTTTATCACAGGATCCCTCCTCCAACACCAACAGAAAACGTATACATCCTAGCAGATTGCTCCACCAACATCCGTCGAAAACGTAGCGAACGTGCAAAGAGCGTAGCTGCCAATGTCTAATGTGACGCAATCCCTATGTCTGGACAGATACCGCTGTCAAAAAAGTGTGTCCGCCTTAAATCCAGAGAAAATATCTTAAGCAAAGTTCAACCTCTAGAACAGTCTACTAGGAGCTCAAGAGAGTCGCCTTGTGGAAAGAAAGACCGTGCCATCAACCAAGTAACACCAGTCTATTGGTATTGAACCTGGTGAGCATCTACCACCTGGAGCTGACTCCACCTGGAGCTGACTCAATGGGCTGAATGGCAATGCTCAACAGATTGAGAATCAGAATTGGCCTATCTAAGGTTTACTCCTTGCAGACGTGTGGCTACCGGGAAGCAGATCAGGACACTACCTGTGGTTTGTTGGAACAGCACACAGACAATGGAGTCACTCTTGGTCTTCCCTTGCTGGAGCGGCAATGCACAACAATGACCTCTTGCGAAATTGCAGTGCGCAGCCAGAATGTTGCACTCATCTCTGGCTGATCATATTTGAGAACCACAGTGTTTGGACACGATGAAGAAGAATCCAATGGACCTCGGCTATGCCTGCGATCGGTCCTACAAATGTGGATAATGTTATTAAAGCCCCTATCTGCATAATAGGGGTGGTAGATCGCGCAAGTGTGAGATTTTAAAGCCACCACTCATAGCTCCTGGAGCTTGTTGTGGACATTATAATTCTTATGTTGAGTGCTGACCACAATAGCAGTAGCGATTATTTCGTACTTTTTAGAATTGCAAATCTTGCACACCAATCTTCTTCGCCTCCAGGTGTTATGTGCTGAACTCATGACAGAACAGTGGTCTCGGGGACAGAAGGCGCGTGGGAGAAACTAGATACGGAGTCATCGGGGGGTAAAGGAATGGGGGGAGGGGAATGAGAGGTCCAGGAAGGAATCGGTCGAATCCGCTAGTGTCTCTTTTTCAATATATACAATTCTTCATTATTTTTTTACCGTTATGAGGGAAAATATCTAATTCAAAAAATAAATAATATGCTGCCTTTGAGTTTTAGTGAGGGAGACCTGCTCCTGGAGCATCAGTGGTTGGGTCAAAACCTACCGCGGCGCTATATAAGCTTTGAGCCAGTTTCCATTCCTTCGACCAGTTAAAAATTTTATAAAATCCTTTTCAAGAAACATTTTTACACATTGCTCAGCTTGTGCATATGCAGGAACGATCTGACCATATAGGGCGCAGCCACCGCACGAATCTCTAAAACCATTGAATACTCGGATATAGTTGCTCGAAAACAAAGCACCTCTCGGTAACACCGTTTGAATTTAAATTGACTTCTTCAGAAACACTATTGAATTTAATGACCATTATAATTTTACCTGTAACATGATTTACATCAATTCGTCAATATTACTGGTTATTAGTAACACTTCCTTGGTGATTCCACTGTGCCAAAGTGGTCGTTTGATCCTATTTGCATATCAAATATGCTTCTTTGCTTTCATAACACTCAGTAGTACCACTTCTATATGCGTTTTTAGATTCGGTAAGTTTTAGTTACATGAAATCTTAATGTTTTCACTTTTCCTACCAAGACTTTCAACGTCGGGCCATCGTTATTTCTCATGCTAGATGCATTAATGAGAGTGAAATATCAAAGCTTTATTTTTTATTACCTACAACACGAATGCAATATTTACTAAGCTTTGTATTTGCTTTACTATTTATGCAATCTGTACTAATTTTTGTATTTGCGTTAGTATTTAAATTCATCTTATATTTGAACAATGATTATCAACACAGTAATTACCATTTATATTACTCTCGAATATTTAGGCAATCGACACAAATTCTATTTAATTGTGTAGGAGGAACACCTTTATTAAAACTTTATTTTTGTCTTTATGCCTTCTATATTTATGTCCCAACGCCACCGACGTTCTACAAGAAACTAGCTCTCTAAAATGACTGTCACCTTTGTTGTTAGTAAGCAAGTGTGAGATTTTGACCACCACTCATGCTCCTGGAGCATAGGTTGCAGAAATTGCCACCTCCCCCTGGAACTCTTCCTGTTTTTACTGTTTTTACATAATGTAAACATCCAAATTGTTTCAAACTCGTGGAAGTGATTTCAGTAAGGGTCCTTTTCATTATGTCAAATTTGTTTTCGTGCCATTATGCCCCTTTAAGGTTACACACCACTAACTCACTTATACACAATAGTCTATGGGAAAATGGCAACTTTGAGCATGTTTCTTTCACATTTAAAACTCTCACAGAGGAAATACAACAACATCACCCCAAAGTACAGGCTAAAATCACCAAATAACCAAATTTTGAACATATGATGACCAGAATTTTTTTTAGTTACGAATAACCAAACTCGCCCAATGTCAGACCGGCAAACCAAGATTCTCTATAGTCGCCAAAGCTAGTAATTTGCAAATCGATGTGAAATTGATGACCGCGGAGTAAATTGCTTCAAATTCACTGTCCAAATGCCACTTAGTTTGAGAAAACATACCAGTCTACCATGTCAATCATGAAATTTCATCACTTTCTTAATATAACTAGTGCATTTTCAGACATTTTAAAGCACTGTTCCCAGTAGAAAGTAGTCCACCCAAGATTTTTTGATCCTTACGGCAGCCAGGTTAGTGGTGTATAACCTTAAGTGCTCCTTCCAGCTATAGCTGGCGGCTCGCAAATTTCAACGTCAGATTAGGACACATAATCTTATGTTTCTGGTACTCTCATGAACGGAAATGTAATTGATAGTCTGTTTGAGTCAGAATAACAGTCTGAATTCTTCTTCTTAGCGTGTCCACAAGTCATTAGTAATGGCTTGTGGTGGTGTTAGGATTTATTCGACTGAGTAAGCTGATCCGGGGCCGCGTATATCTATGATACGGACGCTCCTAACTTGGCCCAACAGTCTGAATAATACTTAGTGAATTGACCATGCGATTGACAATAATGGTGCTTTATCACAATTGAAACTTTCATTGAGCGGGCTTGATTAGAGTGTCAATTTCACCAACCTAACATTGTTAAAACAGTTTTTATTGCAAGATAGAAGTAATGCTGATTCGAAATCGGATTTGTAATGTAACTAAATTAAAAAGATTTTGGTCCGTGTGCAATTCAACGTTAATTGATTTCTTTAAAAATTTAGTTGAGCGATTTTGTCATTTTTAAGAGTATGGTATTCATAAGATGAAAACAAGTTGGGTTATCTCCTTTCTTTTTATTCTTTTGAAAGCTATTGTGTGTGTCGGCCAATCGAGAGAAAAGAGAAAAACTAAATTTGCTCATAGTTCATTCTTGGAAAACATTACAACAAGTCTTCTTGTTTACGACATGCCTTACGCGAGAGAAGCAACTCTTTAATTGCACAGGAGGCGTAATGCTGTATGGATTTCATCAAAGTAAAACCTCTTTTATAGAAAAGATACTACAGAATAAACACATTCGCTCTATTAATGGGTATTTACTTACGGTGTGGACCGACGCAAATACTCACGAGACAACGTTTAGTTTATAACCACATCCTAAGGTAATTTAGGTGAAATAATCTGAACTCTCTTGTCGGTTGAATGTACAAAAAGCGGGTCAATCGTTTGAATGATTTTGAGCATTCATGGTTGTCAACGTTTTCGTAAAGCAAATCGAACAAAATAGAATGGTCGGATACCTTGTATAGTAGATTCAACCCATCGTGTCACCTCTAGTACTTTTCCGAAGGTATTGGCATTGGATGAGGGGATGTGCAGTGGATAAAAGTAAAATTCTACGCGAAATCTATTGAAATATGTAGTCCGATAGCAGGACAAATCAATTCTGAGCTTAGTGAAATCATTCATGTCAACGTAAACACATTAATAGCTACATTAACTCTCAATACATTCCGACTAATCGTATTTTCTTCAATGGTATTCAATGTAACAGGTGAGTTGAATGTTACTGACTTTTGAATGCCCGTGCTTTGGATAGGAAGGAACACAAAAGTCTTTGCACTTATTAATCAGGAAAGACCAGATTATCTTAGTTTATTCATGAAACAGGTGAATCTGGCCACATATTCTGCCTCCTCTCCCAACTAATCGACGCTGTCCAAAACTTTTCCTCCGGTGACACGATGGGTTGAATCTACTATAATTGTATCTCTTAATAGTCATCATTTACACGGTACAAAGATCAATCATTTTGAGTAAAAAGTGAACAGTCCCATCTTTCAGTAACTTCTTAGTTAAAATGCTGAGTAAACCAACTCAAAACCGAGTGTGATTTTACCCAAATTAACTATCGACCATGCGTAATGCGTAACTTTGACAAAAAAGTGTTCTCAATAAAGACTGTTCCGTTTTAATCAAACTTTTCAGGGGAGTTTCCGTAACCTGACCTATCTGACACACTTTTTTTCTGATACACTTATGAATTCGGAAACCCTTCACGGGATAAAGCACACGTTTATTCTGTTAAGGTTTCCAAATTCATAAGTGTGTCAGATGGGTCAGGTTACGGAACTCCCCCTTTTCTGTGCACCCACTAACTAATCTAGCAGTGTGTCCCAATTTAGCTATAGATTTGCTCCCTTCATTTTGTTTTTAATTTAATCCCTCTTGCTACTTTGTCCATCCCACAATTATGGATATTCAACATAGAAGGCACCGTAAATTGTCTGTCAAAGCAATTCAATTAGAGATCATTCTGCATATTTTTAGCTTCGAGTGCATAGGCTAAAAATCAATGTAGTTTGACGACGAATAATAGCATAAGCCGCACAGGGGCGAGTGCCATTATAAGTCTGGTCAAGCTGACGCAAGTGCATTGATTTTTGCCACTGCACGAGAAACTAAAATTAATTCAGACACTAACCCAATTCATAAACGCTATTACAGCAAACATTTTTTGGACAAAAAATGTGAAAACGTCATCAAATTCAATGCAATGGTTCTAAGGAAAGATGGACACACCCGCCCATAAAATGAATCAATCCAACGTCGCGAGTAAACGTTCTAAACACTTCACGTGCGCTCATTTACATACGCACCATTCAATGACAATCAATGCTTGATTTTTGTCCAATCATATCTGTTCTCTTATAATAAACGTTTATGAATTCCCGCCAATAGTGTCTTGTGATGGATTTCCCTCATGGGAAAGTCGAAAAGATCACCAACTATGACAATAATCAGATATTTTGTGTGTGAATGTGCGCGTGTGTGCGCCCGTGTGTAAAGATGAAAACCTAATAATGACATGTGCATAACGTAGTTGGAACTGTCTCGCGAACGAGCGGGAAAAGCTGTAAAAGATGTTTTCATGCTGACGTGACTGGGTTCGAAGCGTTAAGCGACTGTGCTCTTCTTCATCTTTGCAATTCAACACGTGTATACGCAATACCAACAAATGAATTATTTCCGCACAGAAAAGAGTGATGGCGTACTTTGCGCGGGACCGTCACGGCCTTCCCAACTATCTTTGCACTTACAAATAAATAGTCACTTGAAGGGTTATTTTTCTTAGAATAGTTTCAATCAAACAATACAACATCTGCGTTCTTTTTCTTCTGCCAGGCAGAAGATTAATCCTGAATTGACCAAACCCTCATGCAGTGGTACTCAGTTCTTATTGTGTGTATGCAGCCCATCCATTGTTTACACTTCTCAGCTGTTACTGATACTGGCTGTTGACTTCAAGAGTCTCATATTTCCATGCATGGCCATGGTCAGTGATATACATACCCTACTTGCACCACTAGTGATAGTGACATTCCCTGCTTGCACTAAATGAGACTAGTCCTAACCTAAAGGTAGCTATGTAACAGTTTTTCTGATTGGTTGGGTCAGATTGCAAAATTTTGCTTGACAAATTAAACTGTAGAATGACTTCTATAGCCAATTTATATCCAAAATAATACTTCCAATGTTATAATATACAATTGTGGTACAGAATTACATTGTTTGTATGTATATTTTAACACTGATAGCATGGAACTATTTCATTAAGCAGACTAATATTACAGCAATGTATGACAGGTATTACTACACAATAGTGATTTGGCCTTTGCACTAGATAAGAAGTTCCCTTTAAAAGGGAAGTATGGTAAATTGAAGCTTGGTGTTCCATGCAATGTGATTTCTACTTCAAAATAATACCAGATGTATCAGAAAAAGTAACATGAAACTGAACGTCTTTTGTTTCACAATAAAGGTTGATCATTATGATTGATGCCTTGCATAGTATTCATTACAATATAGTGATAGAAAACTCAATTTGTTGTTTCATTTCACAAATTGTGCACTAAAATGCAGAAGAAAAAAAAAAAAAAAAAAAAAGAATTACATTGTTTGTATGTATATTTTAACACTGATAGCATGGAACTATTTCATTAAGCAGACTAAGCATATTTCATGTGTGGTAAACAGGCACAACTTTTGTACAGCAATGTATGACAGGTATTACTACACAATAGTGATTTGGCCTTTGCACTAGATAAGAAGTTCCCTTTAAAAGGGAAGTATGCTAAACTGAAGCTTGGTGTTCCATGCAATGCGATTTCTACTTCAAAATAATACCAGATGTATCAGAAAAGGTAACATGAAACTGAATGTCTTTTGTTTCACAATAAAGGTTGATCATTATGATTGATGCCTTGCATAGTATTCATTACAATATAGTGTTACAAAACTCAATTTGTTGTTTCATTTCACAAATTGTGCACTAAAATGCAGAAGATTGTCCTTTTTAAGGACTCGTCTTGTTTCTTTCCTTTTTAGTTCCCGGGAAGGGGGGGGGGTCATGCAACGTCCGAAATTTTCTCTTTGCGTCCATAACCTCCTCCATCAGTGGCGGATCCAGGATTTGAAAAATGTCAAAATTACCGGGGGGCTGAAACTTGTTCAAAAGCTTCCAAAATGGGCTGATTTTGCAAGATTTTGCAGAATTACCGGGATGCGCGCGCCCCCTCCCTGGATCCGCGCCTGTCCATGCAAAACTGCAATATGTTAGAACTGTTTTTAAACAGTTCTAACATATTGCATAAAATAGTGATTATTCCGGTCAATCAAATAATGCGCCCTCTATATTAGGCTATGGTGCAGTATGCAATGTTCGTGCTTCAGACCTGGGAATAACTTATTTCCTTCACTAAAATTAAGACAATATCATTTTAACCAGGAAAACATGTATCCCCACATGAAAAGAGTGCACGTTATTAGAAAAAAATAATAACTCAATTTATTTCTAGAATATAGTGATCAATGGATATATATACATTACCTCAACATGCTCAAGCGAACAATGGAGCTATTGATATTCAATGAACATATTTCGAATGTCATGACCTCACCGATATGCTGTGAGTCATTTTGTCGTGACTTCAAGCACGGACTACCTTTCTTCCGATAAAAGAAAACTTGAGATTATACTGTGTGTTCAATTAACTTTGATCCGAAGTTGATAATAATGAAAAAAAGGTCGAAAAGTTTCTTGGCAATTGCTGGCCTAATTCATGCAGAACCGAAATCCTCACGTTATTGTCTTTTTAAAACCATATTTCTATTCAATTTGTTTTGGAAGAAGTCAATGGTATTCAGCGACCTACATATTTTTTAATTCATGAACGAGGTGAGGTATGCTACCCTTTACGTCATGAACAAATGATAGAAGTCAAGAACATGATAGAAGTGAATACGGGGAGGGGATAACATATGCATTTTTAAACTGTGTGTTCAATAACAATGGGCCTGTATACCGTGATGAGAAAAAAAAGACCCGAAGAGTGTTTCTATATACTGGGTTGATTGTTGAATATCATTAGCTCCATTGTTTACGTATACCTAATATCATTAATTCCATTGTTTACGTATACCTATTGGTCGCTGACATTCTGAAAATAAATTGAGGTTACATTTCATTCATTCTTCTAAATAATTAGCACTCTTTTCATATGGGAATAAGCCTTTTTCCGGTTAAAATAATATTTTCTTTTTGAATTTTGTGAAAGAAGTTATCCCCAGTTTTGTAGCACGGGAAGATGGTTAAATCGCAAACGTATCATGGCCTATATATGTGTGTGCCACATCATTCTGTTTGTTTGTTTTTAATAAAAAGAGAGAGTTCTCAAGAAATAATTTTCAGTGTGCTTCACGCCCCTTGTAAACATCCGTCAATGACAAAAGTGTTCCTATGATACCTCCGAGAAAGGGCAAGCACCCGTGAAGCAATTCCTGTCCATGATGTCTTTTGATAGATATCCGATACACATCCTACACCTTAGGAAAGGTCATCAGTTAATTTCATCTGAGTAAATATTCAGCTATGACAAGTATCGGATGTTTGGTTAGAACAGTGATAACCCTGTTATGTTTAAATGAGCTGATGTGGGTTTCACGAAAATAAAATCGTGTTTATCCATTTAAAGTACCTAATATTTTGAGTTGAATGTGTTTATACAACTATATGCCTTCCAGCGATGACCTTTGCTATGACGAAAACTTAATGAATAGGATCAAGAGCAATGTAAAATGCATTCTCTGGTGACAAGTTACTCCTACTACGTTGCCTGTCCAAATGTCCAATTCTCTATAAACTCTTGGAATAGCATTGTCCTCAACAAATTCAACCCCCGGGATTCAACCTGATAATCATTTCTTCACTTCGTGTGCATAATGTGCAGGAAATCAATTCAGGTTACTTCATATATTTAATAAAATATGAAACTAGTCACAGTATGAAAGGACCCTTGTTCCTTTCTTGACGGTTCAATTAATTTCGAAAATAATTAATACGATCGTATCATATTAAAGCATTAATAGCACATTTTAAAAAACAATTTCGAAAGCACTCCGATTATCAGTTGCATTGATAATAGCCTACTGAACTATACCTGTGAATGGTAAAGATCAAACTTATCTATGTGTCGAATAAGAAGGAATTTTGTAATTAGAATAATTAATATATATATATGATCCAGATAATAATTCAACGGCAGCTGAAAACGGCATTTCAATACGAAATAGCCGGTAAATAGCGCTACCGATATGTAATGTCAACGCTCATTCAATAGCTGTTCCGTTGATAAATCAAGTTATCATTTTCGTGAGAGGGTGCTATTTGATAATGGACAGACAGAAATTTCATGTTTCTAGCGCTGCCGTTGAATTAGGATGGGGGATCCCCGAATCTAATTATTACAAAATTCCTTCTTATTAAAAAAATCACTTTTATAGACGCATGCACACTTTTGATCTTCACCGTCATAGTAGACAATTGCCAACACAACTGTGCATAAATCTCACAAATTTCCAAATTTGGGTGCTCTTTGAACATGTGCGATTTTTGCTTCAAATCATAACTTCATTTCTTTCATTCCAAGCAGACAAAGATACATTGATATAGAGGTTGTAAAAGGTTCATCAAATGGTTACCAACGAATGTAAATACAAGACGCAATGAACAAGCAAGTTCTAAATACACTCTAATTTTATTTTACTCAACCTAAGTAATTTTTTACTCCTTATGGTAGTTAAAAAGTCACAGCTCTTTTTTGAGTAAACTTGACTCAACAAAGGTTGAGTAGCATTTTTAGTCTGCCTTGTAGTAAACAGTTTACTCAGTAAAAGAGTCAATATTTGACTCAACATTTGTTGAGTAAATTTTACTCCGCTTTACACAACAGTTGAGCTGTGATTTATTTACTCAACAGGGTGATAAAACTTTACTCAACCCACAAGGAGTAATATTTTGTTCTGTATTTGAGTAGATTTCTTTCTCAATCGTTGAATAACATGTTTTGACTCAACTTATGTTGAGCACACTGTTTGCCCAACTGTTGAGCAACATTAATTTTACTCAAATGACATTGAGTATTACTTTGGATGCAGGTATAAAGCAAAATGTTTATTTATCAGAAAGCTACAGGTTGCTCACCAGATTGAGTAAAATGGCTTGTTGAGTATATACTCGAAACTTCCAGATATTCTAACTTGATTTCTGTAATAGAACTTCTCTTTCAAACATCAAAAGGACACAAGCAGGATTTACTTAACTTATTAAAAAATAACACAAAATCTACAAGGACATATTTTCATTACTTTATCTTTTTCTTCGAAGTCATGGTGGTTCAAAATCATGATATGTATAGATGCACCTGCACGTCGTGTAGTCGTGTACCGATGTACATGCACCAGTAAAACTATAGGTCATAAATTTGTCAGATTAATTGAAAATATCATGCTGGCACAAATACAACCTATAAGTTTACTGAGCAATAGCGAATCCCCATTGGAATACACATCCCTCACAGTGATACAGGCATCGAGTCACTCGGTGAAAGGATGCCGAATTCATAAGCTTGATAATGATATACCGTACACATAGTCCGGTTACGCAGGAATCTCACCAACTTCACAATCATAACAAGTCCATTGTACCACAATAATAATTATTATTATCTGATTATAATTTGTTGGTGTAAAATATTAGAATGGCCAGCATTTCCGCAACACTAGCATGTCATCTGACATTGATATGTCTGCAGCAATTCATTGACGGCAGCATAATGATAATAGGCAACAGCGCCGTGATCTTGTAGGAATGGCGCTTTATAAAAGCCAATATATTATTATTATTATTTAATTCTTGGGTTGCACGTGTCTGGGGTTTTCAACGTTGCTTAAGATCAGAATCAACGCGGTGTAATTTCTGATCCGTCACTGCGTCAAACTTCTTTGTCACGCAACGTTGAGTTAGATTTCAAAACGGCTTTACTCAACATGTATTTCACAGTTTTACCTGGGTGAGGAGTAAAACGGATATTTGTGTTTTACTCCATGCTGATTAAATCTTGACTCAACATTTTACTCAACACGCTTTACTCCCCGCACTGAGTAAAACATTTTTAGAGTGTAAAACATACCTTTAAAACCCCACTAAACATTTGGCTATCATGTAAGAAAAGCAAGCCGATACAATGATGAAATATCTGTTAAAAGTCTTTCATGATCCAGGTAATGAAAAACAGAACTTCCTTGTGATGGTCACAAACACCATTATTTTTCTACCATCTATAGAGTGTGTGCCCCCCCCCCCGCAATGCAACATTCATAAATTAATTATTTGGAAAGATAAAATGCACTTCGGAGAACCGTGATATAATGCCATTCATGGATATATCAGTTTCTTGGTTACATAAAACTTTTCCCCTGACCAATTTGGATAATTTTAAAGGAAATTAGAGAAAAAAATTACGAAAATACATGTTGGGCCATTCCCACTCTCTGTGTTGGAAAGCTGTTCAGGGTAATCTCCGCCACAGTTAAAGCTGTGGAAAGCTATTGGGATGGTTGACAAGCCATTTGCACTACGCCACCCTTCTTCAAAGATCATTTGCAAGGAGTACGTTCCTCTGGTGGAAGTGGTATGTCAGCCCAAATAAATCCTTGTGATGCGTTTAAAAGATGATGGAGTAAAGTGTAGTGTATACTCCTTCTCGTGCTTGGATTTCTTTTGGAGTGCCGTTCTTATGTTGTTGGTGTTTGTCAATTCTTGCTGTTCTTGCCTTCCATTGTTGCCTCTATTCCAATTTTAGCTCATTCCATGTCTCCGGTATTTGTCAAAATTTCATTTATTGTCTTTGTTTTTTTGTAAGCAGATATATAGAAATTGCTGAGAACACAAATGAATGATTTCTACATGGCTTCTGAAAGTTTTCACCATAATCACACGCTATCCAGTGATGAATTATGGCTCTTGAAGCAATGCTCAATGTGTAACACTTTGACTGAAATGGTAATATGTTCACACTTCTTTGAAAGTTTAAAATGTACACCCTTAATTGAATGTATCTCTGGATCTAGGGATCCAAATGGGATGGAATAAACGGAAATGGCTATTGAATTTCTTAGAATGTTGCATTTCTTGCCACCCTCTGTATCATACACTGTTGCTCATACAGGATGTCCCAAAAAAAATGTTAACACTGGAACGACGGAATTTTGATTAAAAGAAAGTATGCATGGGTCTTTGTTTAGGTATCATATTAAAGCCAATACAAAAGCGTTAATTTGCCATTTAGGTCATTCAATCCGTTAACGTAAACAAAAGATATGCCTTCATCAAATTATGAGAGGGCAAAAGCAACTTGGTTTCCGATTTCTGACTTAGAAACACTTGGAAGTTGCAAGAGCAACATGAAGACACTTGGCTATGCACATCTTCTTTCCTTTAAAAAGAAAACACCAATAGATTTTGCAGTGTTTTTCTAGTTAAAGAGACAGGACTTCGAGCTTCCTGCCACCGTGTTTACAACCCGCTTCATCGTTGGATTGTACAAACATCTGCTCTTCTAAAAGGGAAAGTGGCTTCTTGAGTTTTTGTCCTTCTGGTACGTTGGATTGCTATGGCCTGCCACTGGTTGCCGTTATTTCCAATTCATGCCGCTTCATAAGTCCGTGGCTTATTATCAGAAGTTTCTATTCTTTTTGTTTACTTTCGGGTTTGTGGTCTTCTGCCTATAAAATCATAGGATGTTCTTGGGGAAGGGAATCCAATGAGGAAGTGTCTGATGTTGTTTTCAATTTGCTTTGGTTTAACGTCTTGTAATTGTGAGCGATTTGATAGGGCCTATTTCTGCTAATTTTGAAAGTGAACTGATTAATATTTGAAAAAATACCCAACGTATGCTAGATATAAAGACAATTATCACAATTACATATGACAATAATGAAGTTCAGAAGGATTTATGATCTTCAATATGTTCAATTGTCCAATCAATTAATACAAGCAAAAAATATCACCCCATATTTGAGTATGTTAAAAAGATGTTTCACACAATTGACACTGTAACTATTGCAAATCGGACCCATCCGAATTGTACTCTCCTTTTAAACGAAGCATATTTTTGTTCTACATATCGCATTGAATTGAATTAAACGGCAAAGAAACGCTTATGGGTAGAATTTATAGTAAGCTTGAGGCATAACAAACATTATCCATGCGTACTTTATTTTGCACAAAAATACCTGTGTATCGAGTGTTAATATTTTTTGGGACAGCCTGTAAAGTTGGACTCATTTTTTTTACCACTGTTTATGGAATTGATTCTTACAGCGTGAGTTATTTATGGTACCTAGGGTGAATATCGCCACACTACTTAATTGATCAGTCTCTTCCGAAAAGATCACCATGAACTTAGTCCAAAATTAACCCTTTACGAACTGTGTCCTTAGCCGGAAAGGAAAAAGGGGGTATTGGAACAGCAGATTTAAGGATTTTGTTATAATTTTTTTTTTCACATCAGTCAGTTTTACAGATAACACATATTGGGTGATTTCATGATTCGAAATGTTCAATAGTACTGTTTTAAATGCCAGTCACTAATATCGAGTATAGCGTGAATCAGTGCGTCAAGACTTCGCGGCATACTGTCCACAAGGTTGTTTATGGTTTCAATGGGCAGGGCGTCCCACTCATCGGTCAGAGTCTGAGCTAACTCCTGTAGAGTTTGAGGAAGATTGTTCCTGTCATTGATGGCTCGGCCTAAGTTATCCCAGGCATGCTCTATAGGGGTCAAATCAGGGGAGCAAGCAGGCCACGGTATCTGCTCCACCCCCTCTGCCTCAAGATACTGTCTCACTACAGCGGCACTGTGCGGCCTGGCGTTGTTTTGCAGCCGAAAATTGTTTGCATTAACCCTTCTTGCATATGGCAGACAGTGGTTTTCCAGAATGTCCAGGTACACGACGGCGTTCATGTTTCCAACTGGCACCACCAGTGACGTTTTTCTTCCATAATGAATACCGACCCATACCATCACTGCGCCGCCACCATCTTGAGTCGATTTCTGAATACAGTCATCTCGGAGGTTCTCACCACGTACTCGCCGAACCCTTTGTCTTCCATCTTGATGGTCAAGGATGTAGCGGCTCTCGTCCATAAACACAACATTTTGCCAGTGTCCGGGCTGTAGTCTTCTGTGCTCCCTAGCCCAGCGAAGTCGATCAACTCTGTGGTGAACGGTTGGGATGGGACATTACTTTTGGTCATTCGTCTTGCTCGTTAACCATGTTGAAGCAATCTCTGATTTACAGTTTGGCAGGAAACGTTGATTCCATAGTGTCTTCTCCACAAACGACGAAGACGGCTCGTTGGCATTTTCCAAGCTCAACGGCACAGATTAAGCAGTCGGCGATCATCTCGTCTGCTAGTCAATCGTGGTCGTCCTGAAGATTTTCGTGGCCTCAAATGACCCACATCTCGATGATGTTTGAGGATTTTACAGATCGTACTCTGCCATATCCCGATGAAATCAGCGACTTGTCTGTATCCTTCCCGTCGGAGTGCAAGAACTCTTCGGCGTATTGACAATGCCGTTGGACGAGGCATAGCCTAGGGAATATCTGTGTCAGTTTTTGTTGTGAAGGTAACAACCAACTCTTAAAAAAATGGGCCCCATGTACACAGGCTTGGAGCAGGGGGAAAGGAACAAACCACAGACGTCTGGCATTTTATATATAGCTCTAAAGGCATTGTTGCGTAATTCAAAATTATGCATGGATTCACTTCATCTGCGTAGTGGGGACTCATTATGTAATGATTACCTACTCTAATATGACTACTGAAGCGTTCAAATAGAAATACCTTTTAAGATTGGGTCTGAAAAAATTATTCCAACTTTATGACTAACAGTTTATTTTGGTTGGATTCGGCTTGGAGTTGGAGTTTGAAAGTAGTTTCTACCATCGCAGGTTGATCAATCCACACTTTCAACACTTATATTTGGTTTATGTAATTGCTTAATTGCTATTGTTTTCAAAATATGAAATGGTCGCAGAATATAAATGACAGTTTTTAACATATGGAAAATGACAGTTATATTTCTCATACCAAAAATGGGGAAAAGTGCTTTTTAACCCTATCTGTTTCCAGTAATGGCCCGTGATGTGTGTAGACGCGCAATGTAGTTTTGTAATTCTCACAGGCGATAGTAAGATACCCAAGTTAATTTTTCATCACGTGTTTTCAAACACAAATATCGGTTTGTTTTACTAACCCTGTATACTGTAACGTACATCTTATGCTATTAACAGGGACGAATTATGTATCTGAAATCGATATCAGCTTCTTCAGGGTGTCAATAGAAAAGTAATGCCGGGACCGAAAAAGCTAAAGGGTAAAGATTGTGCAAGAAATACATTTGCGTGTTTACTCTCATACATTTTAAATTTATGCCATCGGAAGTCGCACTGTTTCTGTACTTCACAGAAAATTGATGTCAATGATCTCTTTTCTTCTTGAGGGGCCTTTCTTTCACTGCTTAGCCGCAAATCCCATTGTAATGAAGTAAATTCGGTGATCTTACACAAGTGATCATATAATTATTTGCTCATTCTTTATTTTTTTAATGTTCATGATACCAAAGTACTAGGTAATTGATTGGGCTTATGTTGACATAACCACTTAATGGTAACATAGTGATGAACTTCATTATTTTTTTTCAAAACGATTTCATTTTCCAATCGTGGAATGTGCACGCGAACTGCAACGGATTTGGAGTTGAAGAAAGTTGAAAGTTTGTTGAAACAACCAAAGTCAAGTATTTCCAACTACAGTCAATCTTACGTTGGGTGTTGAACATCTGATTTTGCAAAATGTGGGCCATCATTGTCTGATATCACTCTTGAATAGTAGGTCGCCCATTAGTGGGGAACGGTCGTGCACAAGTCTCATGTGAGTGTGCAAATCTGGTACAACTGTGAATTTTGTTCCGTACACAAGTACTTTATGCATTGATAATCCAAAAAAGTTTGGAAAACACTTGCCACGCCCCTTTCATGGCCCCCAGCTTGGATTTCAAGGTTACACAGGGGTAACGGTAACAAATTTAAAATGTTCCAATCGTTGATAAGCACACCATGAGGTTGTCTGTTAAAGGATTCCAAAAAGTATATAGTTTGTACCACCTAGGGCTATAGTTTTGGAATGATGGGGTAAAACTGTAAAAATGGAGACAGCTCACTTTTAGTTTGTACAGGGGTCAAACGTTAAAGTTGCTCCAATTTGTAAAAAAAAAACGTTGGTCAATGTTGTGGGTTTAGCTCATAGAATTGAAATATAGGCATAGTTGACTATCTTAATTGTTGGTTGATTAATCAAAATGGCGAATAAGTCAACAGCTATTGGCAGCTATTGGATTCTATTGACCTGTGACCTATTTTGTGGAATATCGTGAAAACTAAGCATACAGATAATACAAACTATCAATTTTCTTCATCCTTTTAAGCTAGTGAAAACAATCTTGCAACGACATATTACCTGAATCAAAGCAAACTTTTAACTTGTGACCCATGTTCACACCCAAAATTGACTTTTTCACTTATGTTTTACAGTTTTTTCAACACAAATCGGAGCATTTTAAAAATTTGACCCCTTATAACCGTGATGAAACCCAAGCTGGGGTCCATTAAGGGGGCTGGTGTGGTGAAGTGCTTCCACCAATTGTATGGATTATCAATGCTAAAGTACTTATGTGCAAAACTTACAATTTTATCCGGAAGTGAACACCCTTTTCACTACAGTCCCCTGCTCTAAGAAACAACCTAAAGTAAAGCGATAGGTGCGAATAGTTTTTGTTTCCTTATTTTATGTTGAAAATTACTAAAACTGCATAATGTATGCCTTGGCCTGATGCCCGGAGAGATCTTATGAAATGTTACGATTTGGGGGACTTATTAGGATTCGGCTATCGAATGTCTTAATGTGATTAAATATCAGGATAGAGACAGAGTGAATCAACAAAAATTGGATGACAAATAAAACAAAATTTGATCCCTGAACCTGTTACTCAATTGGCGAACCTTCGTGTTTCATGATCGGCAATAATTTTCGACTTCTATGATGACAAAAACGAAGGATTTTGGTTGAAGAAAAGAAATGAGGTAGATATGAAAGATTTTCGCCGATGCGGCTGGTCCATTTTTTTCTCCCATTCCATTGGAGTTAAAAAGAAACACATTTTGTGTAAATGAATAGATACCTTCACTCGTATTGTCAATGCTATTCTTCCTAAAGGGTTATTGTGGCGCTGGCATGTCAAAGTAATAAAAAAACATCTTTCAAAAACAATAATATAACGCCTGTAAGGTTTCAAACAATTGCTTGCTAAAATATTGACAAAATGAAATGGATCAGAAAAAAAAAACTTAATGGATCAACAGCTGTTTATACAGATTTAAACTTTTGAATGAGAGTTCTCTACATGAAGTATTCATGAATCAACTTGTTCAAACGAGTTTCATTGATCAATGACATGTTCTAAAACCAATTTGCTACCGATTAAGTATTTTGGATAAGATTGTTTTTGCATATAAACAATATTGCACAAAATAACATTGTTCTAAAGACACTTTGATATTGTTCTTATCCAGTCTACAAAGTCAGTCATTCAGTTCAGTTTCAAAACTTTATAAACGCTATGGGCTTATTGAGCTTGGTAAAGAAATTATCATAATAATATCTATTTTTTCTTAGTTCAGTTCTATAATTACGTCTTCCTTCAATATCGATTTATATATTTGAAGAATTGTCTTCAAAGTTATTCCAGCTTATAACAATGATCTTGAGCTACTATAGCTAATTAAGAGAATAGAGTTATTAAACTACGTGTACAATGGTTTAAATAGATAATCTGATACATTTAATTAATAGACTTCATTCACTGATTATCACTGAATTCAATGAATCTGATTATCTGCAATTTACGCTTGTGAAGCAAAGGTAAGAAAGATTTGTCACCATTATTCAAATAAAATAATGAAACTGAAAACCCAGCTTAACTCTGTAAATCCCATTAGAATCTTTCATATGTACCTCATTTCTTCACCAAATCCCTTCATTTTTTCATCATAGGAAGTTGAAAATAATTTATGCAGATTATGAAAATATCAACTGCGTCACTGTTGAGTAAACAGGTCAGGGTCAAATTTTGTGTTTTTTCATGCACATTTTTTTATTCACTCTATATAGTAAGGTTTGTAGTCTTCCACTATGGAAAAGGTTGGTCTGAAAGATGACTAGAAAATTCAAGCAACCTCTGCCATGTTGTGCAGCCCAAAAATAAGCGTGAACTGCAGAGGCCATTTATGAAATCACTTTAGAGAAGTGGGACATGCAGTGGAACAATGCATAATTTTTAATCAAATTTTAAAATAGTGACATCGGCCCTTCTAATTATGGTATCACTTAAAAAAATAAAAGGGCTTAACTTGCTTTGAAAAATAAATATCTACACTGTGTAGTGAACTATGCCGCCCACAATTTATATTGCTATTAAACGACACACGACGCAGAAGATGCCAATCACATTTTTGACACAAAATTTATCAGTTGAAACTTATCATTTGGAATATCGCGTCTACGCTCCAATCATTAAGATATTTTTACTACATCTTAAGAGACTCCAAATAATGGATTGTATGACATTATCGCTACCATCTCTCAATACTAGTCCTCGAGACACCAAATAATGGCGCCTACGTCCTTATTTCTAGAAAGAAAAAACACTAGAAAATTTTGCAAACGTGTAGTTTTAAGCCAAAGGTCAACGGTGTCAAATGCTTTAAAACATGCGTATCGATACTGATCAAAACAGATTTTGTTCATTATACCTTCGCTTCTGTTAATGTTTCACTGCATGATGGACACATTTTGTTTCACTGAAAACGTAAACCAGTCAAGCGCAAGCCGGACTATCCCAAAGCTAGTCCCCGACCTGTTCAAGTCGATTAGTCTTGCACGCCCGACTAGTATACATTACATGTATACGTTAGTCAGGCGTGATAATCAGATAAATCCCGATACTTGACTAGTTTGAAATACTGACAGGTTAGTCAAGCAGGCTTGTTTGTTTATTCGTTATTCAGGCAATTCCTTCAGTACAAAGAGCACTGGTCTCCCAGGTTACACACCACTAACTCACTTATACACAGTAGTCTATGGGGAAAATGGCAATTTTGAGCGCGTTTCTTGTTCACATTTAAAACTCTCACAGAGGAAATACAACAATATCACCCGAAAGAACAAGCTAAAATAACCAAATAACCAAAATTTGAACATATGATGACCACAAAATTTTTAGTTACGAATCACCAAACTCGCCGCAAGTCAGACCGGTGTGAAAGCAGATAGTCCGGCGGGAGCCACAGTCCGGGGCTCCATAGACGATAACGGAATAAAGCGTGAAAATAATGTTGCGTTAAGAGTCAACTGAATCCATTGCTCTATTGTTCACCATTGTTCCCGGACTATGAGTACGCCGGACGATAATTACTTCTACACCGGCAACACAAGATTCTCTATAGCCGCCAAAAAATACATGAGCTTTTTAAAGTATTGTACATACTTTATCATTATAAATTGCATTGAAATTAAAGTTAAGAAAAAGAGCAGCCAAGTTAATTTGTAATGGCATTTTAAAATTGAAGCAAACTCATGTTCTCAAAATTAATATGAATATTGGCTGGAAGATTATTCCACAATTTTGCTGCTCTGTACTTAAAGCGGCACTGGCACATTTTCGCAAAATATGAAATTTCTTCAATTTGCTCTCAAATGATAGTCTAGGCCATTTAAAAAGAACAGAGATACATTTTACGCATAAAAATAACATACTCAAAAATAGATAGGGAGGTTAATAAGAGGATAAAGACATCCAGGTAATTTGTAGGCTAACTTTTAAGTTTTCCCTAACTTTTATCAACAAATGTGTATATTACATGAATATCATAGACTCGTACTCCCTGATATTAAAACCACAAAGGTTACAGACCGGTCAAACAGTGTGCATTGCGTGGGAAACATGCATACGGCGTGCGTTTTCTTGTGCTAAACGCCATTTTCATCGTCTGCTGAATTAATGTCGCCGGCGACATTAATTATAAAATCGTTCCGTTTACCCATAAATACGCTGATTTGATCTTAATCATTTCAGGTGAGGGCTTTTGTATATAAAAGTTTTACAACCATGCAAAAATATTGATTTTGAATAACCTTGAGGGCGCACTATTTTTCAAATGTGCCAGTGTCTCTTTAAAGGTTCTACTTCCAGCACCAACATTCCAGGATTGAACGAGCAAAGCGTTTTGAGCCTGACTTGTAGGTCCTTTGGAATGCATTGAAGGAGTAAATATATTGTGATTAAATATACTCTATGGAGCAATATACTTAAGACACTTGTAATAAGAAAATGACGATCGCATCTGCTGTGAAGGTTCACCCAGCCAGCCTATCATTTTGTCCACAGTAGTTCTGATGTTAGCTGAAAGAAGAACACGATCAAGTCTGTTTTGCCAAACTTGCAGTGTGTTAAGCAGTGAAATTTGACCAGACAGAACTGCAATAGTCAAAATGAGGGAAATCTTAACAGCATGAGCTTAGTTTTTCAACATTCAGGGTAAGCTTGTTTAATTTGCTTGACCCATAATGTTTGTCATAATCCCTTGGACATGACACGTATTTACCCTAACCCTAACCCTTAATGCAATCCAACAGTGCATCGTATTGGCGGGAAAGCGGGCGTACATTCTATGATAGTTACTTGTCCAAGGTCTAACCTGACGACTAAGATTTGACGATGCATGCATCGATGGTGGTTGCCTGGCTAACATGAGTAACTAAGTCATTGAACTGCCAGACTACCTTACCTGGTTGAGTGAATGGTTCCCAGTAGTTCATGTGGTAGTAATTTACTGTATTCCGCACTGAGAATCACAACTGTCGATCTCTGAACTTGTACAGGCTGATCTCAGAGATTTCGAAAGAGATGTTTTGGTAATAAAAAACAGTCATCATCTAGAACTAATTCCAAAATAGAGCTGAATCGGGTTTTCCGTTTTCGTGCAGATAAACATTCATGCACAACAAATATACTTTCGATTTCAGCTAGTTATTTCACACAATGATTAGTATATGGACAATTATTATGTAATATCCCTAACGTACCTAACTCCGTACTAGGAATTTTCCACGTTGATGGATCCTGACGATTGAATTTCGAGTAAGGGCGCCCCATACCCTGACTTAGTAATTTTTTTGTACTTTAGTCGTTTTTTGAACTAGCATTCAGCGGGACCGCTCCTCTTAAGTCCAACCGGGCCACTTCCAGGTGAAGAACCAAGGAATCGGTCCGCTCTGGATCTTAGTTTATGTTTGAAAAGTCTATACAATGCCGTGGCCGGGCTAGTGACATTTTCACCGACTATCTAGGGCGACTTTCCACTTCGCTGAGAAAGAACATTCCGCTCTGGACTTGTTCATTTTTGAACTGGCTACGTACGTGACATTTCACCCAACGTTCGCTTAGTAGATCTAGTGGGATTTTAAGCTGACATGAAGTGGTCCGCTAATGGGAAAATCTCGCTGGGCCGTTGCCCGCTAGTGACTTTTTCATCCCAAGATCTAGGGCGACTTTCCGCTGAAGAAAGAAGCACTCCGCTCTGGACTTAGTCATTTTTGAAAGGCTAGTACGTGACATTTCACCCAACGTTCGCTTAGTAGATCTAGGGGGATTTTTAGCTGATCAATGAAGTGGTCCGTTAATGGAAAAATCTCGCTGCAGTGGCCCGGTACGTGACTGGTTTCACCAAAAGATTTCAAAATAGAATATTAAAAAAAAAGGAAGCGGTCCGCTCTGGACTTAGTTTATTTTTAAAAGTTCTAGATCCGTTGCCCGGCTAGGGGACTTTTCACCAAAGATCTCGGGACTTCCGCTGAACAATAAGCGGTCCGCTCTGGACTTAGTTTTTTTTCTGAACTTGGACTAGGTCATTTTTGAATGTCTGAGATGCACTACCCTCCTATAGTATACGATCTGGTCGCGGCCCCTTTTCTCTACTTAGAGCAACTTCATAGCGAAGCCCGTACGTACCTCAATGACTGTTGCGAGTTTGCTGTCAGAAAATAGGCATGATACGCACTCTTTAAACAAGTAGATATGAAACCAAAAACACCCAATCCTAAATAGGTTTTGCGGAACCTGGTAGTTAGCCAACAATTTATTAAAAGATACCGGGGTCATTTCTTGGGGAATCAATTGGCTAAGACTACCGCACTTTTTACCACTGGTGTTTTACCGTAATGTTCGGGCCTACAATAGGACTCGCGTCCAACCCTGACTCTAACCGGTCACAACCTATGACCTTGACCAGGGCAAGTGACCATGACTTAACCGGGCCACGGCAGCGGCAATGTCCCAAACACGGCTGAAAATTTTCTAAGTGAGGAGAAAAAAAAAGAAGCGAAAAAAATTAACTCCCATCCTACAGGGCATTCCCCTCCCCCAAGGGAAGGGGGAGTACAAAAAAAAAGAGTATGACAAAAAAGAAAGAAATAACATTTTACCTTGAACTGAGACTCGAACCGGGAAATCCGGAATCCTAGCGGTATTGGGTCGTCGTCGCATCCACTGGGCCATCTGATATTACTGAAAATGATTGCCATTTTGATAATTTTATACTTGTTTTATACCCGATCAAGTAGTTTTGCTAACTTGCAGTGTGTTAAGCAGTGAAATTTGACCAGACAGAAAGCAATAGTAAAAATGAGGAAAATTTTTTTTTTTTTTTTTTTTTTTTTTAACATTCAGGGTAAGCTTGTTTAATTGCTTACCCATATGTTTGTCATAATCCCTTGGACATGACACGTATTTACCCTAAAACCCTTAAACCATTAATGAAATCAAAAACGTGCATCGTATTGGCGGTGAAGCGGGCGTACATTCTATGATAGTTACTTGTCCAAGGTCAAACTGAAGACGAAGATTTGACGATGCATGCATCGATGGATGTTTGCCTGGCTAACATGAGTAAATAAGTCATTGAACTGCCAGACTACCTTACCTGGTTGAGTGAATGGTTCCCAGTAGTTCATTGGTAGTAATTTCCTATTCTGCATGAGAATCAAACTGTCGATCTTGAACTGTAAAGGCTGACTCAGGGATTTCGAAAGATATTTTTGGTGTAAAAAAAAACAGTCATCATCTAGAAACTAATTCCAAAATTAGAAGCTGAATAGGATTTTACGTTTTCGTGCAGATTAACATTCATGCACAACAAAATACTTCGATTTAAGCTTAGTTATTTCACACAATGATTAGTATATGGAAAATTATTATGTATATCCCTGACGTACCTAACTACCGTACAGGCAATTCCACGTTGATGGATCCTGACGATTGAGATTTCGAGTTAGGGCGCCCCATACCCTGACTTAGTAAATTTTTTTGGTGACTTAGTCGTTTTTTTTGAAATAGCATTCAGCGAGATGTACCGCTACTCTTAAGTCCACCGGGCCATTCCAGGTGAAGACCAATGGCAGCGGTCCGATCTGGACTTAGTTTATTTTTGAAAAGTCTACAGCCGTGGCGGGCTAGGTGACCTTTTCACCGAAAGAGCTAGGGCGACTTTCGCTGAAGAAGAAGCATTCCGCTCTGGACTTAGTTCATTTTTGAAATGGCTACGTACGTGACATTCCATCACACAACGTTCGCTAGTAGATCAGGGGGATTTTTAGCTAACCAATGAAGTGGTCCGCTAATGGAAAAATCTCGCTGCCGTGGCCCGCTACCGTGACTATTTCACCCCAGAGTTTTGTTTAATAATCTAGAACGATTTACCCGCGGACCAAGGAAGCGGTCCGCTCTGGACTTATTTTATTTTTGAAAGTTTACATAACCGTGGCCCCGGCTAGGTGACTTTTCATCAACCAAAAGATCTAGGGCGACTTTCCGCTGAACAGGAACGGGTCCGCTCTTTACCTTAGTTTATTTTTTAAAAGTCTAGATACGTGGCCCCGGCTAGGTGACTTTTTCACCAAACGATCTAGGGCGACTTTCCCGAACATTAAGCGTCCCCTCTGGAACTTAGTTTTTTTTTTTTCTGAACTCTGGACTTTAGTTTCATTTTTGAAATGTCTGAGATGCACTACCCTCCTATAGTAATACGTTCTGGTCCTCGGACCCTTTTCTATCCTTAGAGCAACTTCATGCGCTAGCCCAGTACTTAACCTCAACTGACTGTTGGCGAGTTTGCTGTCAGAAACTAGGCAATTATACGCCTCTTTAAAACGTCAGATATGAAACCTAAACAACCCATCCTAAATCTGTTTTGCGGAAACAGGTAGTAGCCACCATTTATTATAAAGCTACCTGGTCATTTTCTTGGGAATGAATTGGCTAAGATTACCTACCGCCCTTTTTACATGGTTAAATTTATAAATAATTTTTTAGTTTTATTTTTAAAACCCGTAATGTTCGGCCTACAATATGACTCCGGTCCCCCAACCCCTGACCTCTAACCAGGTCAAAACTCTGACCTTGGACCGGCAAGTGACCCTTGACTACCGGGCCCTGCAGCGCAATGTCACAACCCGCTGAAATTTTCTAAGTGAAGGTAGAAAAAAGAAGCGAAAATATAACTCCCCACCCACAGGCATTTCCCATCCCCCAAGAAGCGGGGATACAAAAAAAAGGTATTACAAAAAGAAAGAAAAACGTTCTTACTGATGAGACTCGAACCTGGGAATCCGGAATCCTAGCGGTCTTGGGTCCGTCGTCGCCTCCACTGGGCCAATCTTATACTTACCTGAAAAATGATTTCATTTTTATAATTTTATACCTTGGATCCAACCGGGCCACGGCAGCGAAACCTTTGTGTGTTCCGGTATAACTTTCTAGTGGCTTAAGCCCCCTGACCTTACCGGTGCCTCTGACCCTGCATGGCCGGTAACTAAGGGGCAACCGCACGCCTGTTAAGGCGCGTGCTGTTTTACGTTAATGTTTGCGGGCCTATTGCATGAATCGGTCCCAACCACTACACCTTTACCCCGGTCCGCACACCCTGACCTTGACCCAGCTAACTGCCCCCTCACGTGTCGGTAACTAAGGGGCGCCGCACGCCTGTTAAGGCGCGTGGCTGTTTACCGTCAATGTTGGGCTATTGTGCAGGAATCTGTCCCATCCCGAAACCTTTACCCGTCGCACCCCTTCCCTTGACCCGGCTAACTGACCTCTCACTTGGCGACGTAACTAAGGGGCGACCGCACACCCGTTAATGCGCTTGCTGTTTTACCGTAATGTTGGGCCTATTGCATGATCGGTCCCAACCACTAACCTTTTACCCGTCGCAACCCCTGACCCGTGACCCGCTAACTGAACCCCTCCCTTGAACGGTACTAAGGGGAAGGGGCGGCCGCATCGCCTCTAAGCGCGTTCTTTTTACCGTAATGTTCGGCCTACCTGTCATTTTAATTAACCCTTTTTCTAACTTAGGGGAATTATTTGTTTTTTAATTTTTATTTGTTCTGACAATGTAATTCTATTGGAATTTGTGGGCAAGGGAAGTGTGTTCTTTCTTTTGAATTAAGGTTTCACATCTGTTTATCACAGACATTTTCTGATCAGATTTATTTGGTGTTGCTGGTAGTATTTCGGGCTGCACTTCTTGTTAGTAGCAGAAGCTCCATGCTGCAAGTCTTGTATGGTAGCAGTATTTTGTATTTGTGAAAATGTTGGTTTAACAAACGCACCACGGCGCATGGGGACCTATATTATCCTGGAGAGGATAGGAGGGCCCAGCCCATTCATTTCCTTGCCGGGTACGGATCCAAATACCGTTCGTATGAAGGCCTCCCATGTGTGGTTTATCGGCCAGGTTCCAACAGTAATGTAGCTGGACTTGTGTGTGTAGCAGCAGTGAACGATTGCGGGTGGACTGGAGAGGTAGCATTAGCTAGCTTAGAGAATTGAAGTTACAAGTCTTTGATGTTAGTTTACTTGTACGAACAGCCGGCCGGTCGAAGGGTTAGGCAGATCAGCTTAAATTAAAAGTGTCCGGTCAAGCCAAATAAAACAAGATGGTG